>CH001357.1:927733-950818 GCA_000149265.1 Ciona savignyi | reverse complement strand
TGTTATGTCTGCTGTTTTGCTTGAAAGAGATCGGTGATTTGGACAAGTGATTCCTCTGATAAATCATTTTCCTTTAAAGATGAATTTTTGGGTGATGTTTGTCTTGGGGGTGATTTTCTGTTTGGTTTGCGCATTTTGTGTGCTGTGTTAAGGCTTGGAAATTGAGTGACACTTAGGATGTCAAAATTATTTTGCTGTTCTTTTATTATGGTGTGCCTGAATTGCTCAATTGTGGAGTCGTCGTTGGGTGGCACAATTGTTCCCTCGTTCTGTAGTATTAAAAAACGGTTTGAGGTTTCCAATTGAGATTTAGGTTGGGTGTTGTTAGTTGTTACGTTGAGGACTGCTTTTCTGATTTGTGGTCCAGGTGAAAATTGGGGTGGTCGGTGCTTGTGTAATTCTGCTGGGTTTGGACTTGCAGTTAAGAAGGATATGTCCGTTACATTTGCAAAAGGAGCAATATCCTTTTTTGGGGCATTTTGGTTGCACGTGCCCTCGCTCTTTGCAAAACCTGCAAAGAGGTAGATTGCTCTCTCCTGGCCTGGTGACAGTGACCCATTTGCCACTAATTTTAATCAGCTTCGGAATATTATTAATATTTAATTTTGTGAAGTGTAAGTTGACCCAACCATTCTTGATTTTCTTGACATTTCTATGGGTGCTTCGTTCAATGGAGTCGAGTTTACCCCACTTGTAATTTTCTAGAATTTGTTTTAGTTTTGTGTCTTCGACAAATGCAGGTACAGGGTGAAGAGATATTGTCTCCAGGGGTGGTGTTGGCAACTTAGCGACAATTCTCATTGTGTTACCATTTTCTGATGTAAATCTTATCACATTTTTATTGAGGTTTTCAATCAGGTTTTCGGCGGTTGGTGTCGATTCGCCGTCTTTCACTGTGATCAGGAAGGTCGCGTCCTTAAACGAATCCATGATCACCCCAATCCACGTGATCGACGAGGTGCTCCAAAGGATTCCCGGTGGCGAAGAGTTCCATAAAGACAGAGACGCTGATGTGTTCCACATTTTCGGTGAGTTGTATAATAAATGATCGCTTGAAATTGACATCTATACTTTGAATTTACATGGTTAAATGTTGGGTGTATGAGATGATGTGATTGGTGAGTGAAGTTGTTATATGTGTTTGGTGTGTGAAAATGGTCAATTATACGTTATTGGTTTCAATGTTTTCACTGCTTACCCATCAAGTTACCACAAACTGGAGATTTGGAAATTTTAAGCACGCTAGAGTTATGGAAAGCGTACACTAGGTGGCGCTATAACTTTAAAAATTTGAGTAGGGCTTCGCCGTCCCAAAATTCAACAAAAACTTGAAAAAATAATGATAAAGCGCAAAAAGTAATAATTAAAGGCGAGGAACTAATTATCAGTTTTGCCGAAAAAGTAGCAAAAAAATAAGGCAACAGATAACACACTGAATTATTTATTTCACAAGCCAAGACAAGACTCGAACACTGTGATGTCTTGAAAAAGACAGGACGCAGAATCCCGAGAAAAGCCGGACTTGTGCAATAAATAATTATATAAAATACAAAGATAATCTAGGCGTTATGGGGTCTTATGGCTCAAACCTAGTTACCTTATGAAGGGGAGGGCAGGGATGAAGCAGCTACTACTCCTTCAGGATCAATTGGATGAAATAATCCAAGGGTTCTATTCGCTATTTGGCAGAATTCGATTCTTGCCTTATTCAAATAGAATAACGACAAATTTTTTTTTTTTTTTTATTGGGCGACTAAACACACGTTCACCGGATTTTCCGGCCGTTGCATAAAAAACACAAATTTCAATACGATCATAAACAACGACAGGTCAAGTTGGATGAAAGGTTGGTGTGCAGCAAGATCTTTTGTTTGGATCGATGGTTTCTTCACCAAGCAATTCCTGCAAAGCTTTACTTTTTGTGAGTTATTTTGTTTTTCCATATTTTCCAATTATTTTTATAATATAAAGGTAAAATAGTTAGTTGCCTTGTTTCTTATTATATTGTTCAGTTTCAAAACATATTTGCCCGATATAAAGTAGTCTACATAAGTGACATTTTTATTTTTAAGGAGGAATCCAATTGGTTCAAATTACATAAGTCTCGTTCAGATCGTATAATTCATAAGTTTCTTGTTTGCCTCTCAATGTACTTTCCCGTAATAAAATATTTTTGATTTTCGTATTTATTATCCAAAGTATTCGTCGGGTAAAATCATCTTTGCTCTCTATGTATTTATTTCCAAAATCGAGTTGATGTTTTTTCCTTATTATTTCAGCCTTAAAAATATTGATTGCTTTGGTAACAAGTAAGTTAGGCGTTGCATTATTTTTCGTTTGGTTATATAATATTATTGATTTTGTTATTTGCGTTTTCTGTTTGCAAGCATTGTTTGTTAGTACTTCTATTTCATTAATTATTATTTCGGTTAATTGACATTTCGTAAGAATGTGCTTTATATTGTCAGATCTATTTCCACAAAATTTGCAATTTCTAATTAATAATTTACCGTTTTGATATTGCGTTCCAATTTTATCTCTGTACCAATCACCGAAGTGATATGCGTTATGCGCTATTTTGTAATTTCTATCTCGTTCTACGTTATTGAAGTGTTGTTTAGTTAGTTTATCATTAAGTGTAATTTGTGACCATTTTATTATCTCATTATTTTCACGTATTATAGTCGCTTTCGCCTTATCTTTTATTAGTTCTACGTAAATGGGTTTTAATTTGTTTGATTCCCATGGGAAGTCTTTCCGTCGTAGCGTATATATCGTTTGTCGAATTTCCCTTATAAAATTTGTTTGGTTCTGTTGCGTTTAATGCCGAGTTCGTATATAGCTGTTCATTTATTAATTTAATGGTTGATGCTAAATTGAAACGTGTCCATTCTTGTGAGATCGTTTGCAATTTTTCTAGTTTTCTAATCTCATATAAGCGAGTTGCTCTTACAGCTTTTAATTTTAGTATTATATCTGGGGCATTTAATCCGCCATCAATAGGTAGCGCTATTAGTTTTTTTCGTGCTATTCTGTCAATTTTTTGTGGGAACCAAATAAATTTATACATGTAGTTATTAATTTCGTTAATAAATTGTTTTGGCAGTATCATATGTCTTCCGATCGTTAATAATTGCGGCATAAAGAGCGCGTTTATTATAATAATTCTACCTTTTAATGTTAGTTTTCGTTTAAGATTTTTCCAATACAAGGCTTTTATTACGCGGCAAGCTTTTTCGGTGTTTTCTGTTATGCATTCTCTGTTTAAACTAAAATAAACGCCTAGTATTTTTATTTTTCCTTTATGCATTCATTTGGGAGGTGTTCGTTTATTACATTATTTATTAAAGAATCATTAGTTATTATTTGGGTTTTACTTGCATTCATTTTTTGGCCTGATGCTTTTTCAAATAATTTTATTTCGTTAATGGTTTCCTTTAATGACATATTGTCTGATATTAATATAGATAAATCGTCTGCGTACTGTTCTGTTTTTAATTCTATATGGTTTAGTTTAAATCCTTTTATATTTTTGTTAGCCTCAATCTTTCGAGTTAGAACTTCTACGCCAATTATGGAAAAGGATCATGCTACAAGGGCAACCTTGTCGTATTCCCCTTGTTATATTTATGTTATCCGTGAAGGCTCCGTTTATTTCTATTTTACTTTGTATTTTATTATATATTATCTTTATCCATTTAATTATATATTGCGGGTATGTTTAAATTTTTGTTAGTATTTTAAATAAGTAGGTATAATTTACACGATCAAATGCTTTTTCAAAGTCTATTGCAAGAATTGTTAAATTTTTGTTAAAATATTTAGCCGCCTCTATGCATGCGTTTATATTTTCTAAACTATTATTAATGGATCTTCCAGGTATGGCGCATTTTTGATTTTGACTAATTATTTTATTAATTATTATACCTAAACGTTTTGCTATAATCTTGCTAAGTATTTTATAGTCTGTGTTAAGTAGTGAAATGGGTCTCCAATTTTTAATGTCTTTTTTATACCCTTTCTTATATATTAGTTTAACTATCGCGGTTCGCATTGTTTCTGGCATTATTCCCTTTAAATAGATGTTATTGTATAATTCTTCCATATCATATTTTATAACTTCCCATAATTGTTTATATATTTTTGATGTTAGACCGTCACAGCCTGGCGTGCTATTATTATTTATCTCTAAAATGCACTCGTGAATTTCTTTGTGGTTGATAGGTTGCGTCATATTTTTTAAATCCAATTGGTCATATTCTATTGGATCCAAAAAATACAGATATTCATCAATATAGTCTATATTTATTTCAGAACTTGTCCATAGATCTTGGTAAAAGGCATGCGTGGCGTTAAGAGTCTGGTTTTGATTTTTCGTTAGCTCTCCCATTTGGTTATATATATTGTAAATAGTATCTCTATTACCTTTTGCTTCTTCGTATCTATAAAACTCTTTAGTTGGTTTTTCTTCATCTTCAATTATATTTATTTTTGATCTAATTATCGCACCTTCATTAATTTTTCGTTCGTACTTATTTATATTTTCTTTCAATCGTGTTATTTTTGTTACTATATTTTGGGACTGGTATTGTTTTTCTAGTTCTTTAATTTCCAGCACTCTGGTTAAATATCGCTTCCGTTCCGCATGATTTATGTTTTGGGAAAAGTATCGTACTTCGTTTGCAATCAGTTTTTTACCGTATTCCCACCATGTAGCAGAGTTCATGTATTTTGTTTTTTGTTTTTGCCAATTAATCCACATTGTATTCAAGTTTTCAATTATGTCGTTGTGTTGTAATATTGAATTATTTATTTTGTAAAAGGATAGACCCCATTTACGATTACTATTTATTTTTAGAGTTATTACCGGGCAATTGTTATGGTCCGAAAAGTAATTACGTATGTGATTTAGCGCGAAGGTTTTGTTTTTCGCTAGTCTATTAACATATATTCTGTCTATTCTTGTAGCACTCGTTTTTGTTATTCTAGTAAATTCTATAGTTTATTTATGTATTACTCGAAATGCGTCCTGAAAGTTATTTTCATTTTGTAGCCGCCGTAAGGCGATTCTATCTCGTTTTTTTCTTTTATCATAATTTGCTTTTACGTCGATTCCATTAGAAACCATATTAAAATCACCAATCAACAGGTCGATTGTTTCATTTACGTCCCCTAGTTTATCTTTAAGGTCATATATCATTTGTTCTCTGGCAATAAGATTTTTTTGCGTTTGTCCGGATTTCAGGTATAAATTATAAATGTTGATATCATTGTGTTTATATTGGAGATTTAATTTTTGTACCCGGTTTTCAAATATTATATTATGGTGAATTTTGTACATTGGCAGGAGGTGCTTTTTGACAAGGATTGCAGTTCCTTGGCGGAATGATCTAATTGGATGTTCGGGCGCATTAACGAAGATTTCGATGTTGGACTGCGCTTTAAATTTGGACATCATATCTTTCGTAAATACGTGAGTTTCCTGTATTAGCAATATGTCGATTTTATTTGATTCCATATAGTATATTATCTTTTTAATTTTGTTTAGTATTCCATTTGTGTTCAGAGATCCAATTTTTAAATTGTTGCCTAATACTTTTTCGAGGCTCCCATTAGATTATATAGTATATGGAATCATTAGTATTTTAAGAATGTTATTGTTGTTTGTAAATTTTTGTTGCGTTTTACGCGAGTTCTCTTTATGTTCCAGATCTTGGTCTCTTGGGACGACTTGTAAACCTTCGGGCGGTGTAGAATTTAGTTATGTCCGTTAGGGTGCGGTTCGGGATTGGTGGAGAAGGGCGCAGTATTTTCGGGCGTTCTATAAACTGATTCAACAGCAGATGGTAATCGTGGTCCGAGGGTGATTTCAGGTATGTCATTTATTGTGCTGGCCTCGTTTTCACTGGAGCTGTCGCTTAAGTTTACTGTTTCCGTTTGTTTGACTTCCCGTTTGATTTGGTTGCTGGTTGATTGAATCTGGTTGTAGTAAACAATCTTTTTTTCCTGGCTTGAGGGGTTTGATGTTGATCCCCTCTTTTTGGTGCGTCGTCTTCTTCGTTTTGGTAAGTTTGTGTTGTCATTTTTTGGTGTTTTTTTACTAAATTTCTGTTTTAAACTTTAAAAAATCCGAATTACTGACGTCACGAGAATGATTACAAGCGACAAGAGAATGACTACAAGCGAAGTCGTAACAATGCACGTTGTTACGCGTATTGCGCAATGTCCGCCTCGTGTAAGTTTGCTCAAGTGACTGCTGCTGGTCGTGAGAGTTTCACCAGCTAATTCGACTTGTGCCGTGTGTTTTTAAACATCGATTTTCGGTGTGTGCGGCGAAGTTCACAAGTTACAAGTAGTCTAGAGTGTGAAACATTTTAAAAACTTGACTTTCTTGCCAATTTTTGTTAATGCAAACTGACTTAGGTATTTTTTGAAAGATACGACTTAGCTGCCCAAACTTGTTTCGTTACCAAACCAGTTTGTAAGCTATGTATATCAATTAAGAACGAAATACCGTTACAAAATATCGTTTTTTGAAACCAAATTTCGTTACCAAACCAGTTTGAAAGCTTCTTTATTTACGACCAAGAACAAAATACTGTAAAGAATTTAAAAATAAAATATATATTCTTGAAACCAAATTTCGTACCGGTTCATTACCAATACGAATCAGGCACAAAATTAAGATCTCTACTGCCCTCTAACGGTAGCCTAAATTCATGATTTTAATGTTAAAGTTTAAAAAAATAGAATTACAAATACCGTTTCGAACCGGTATCTAAAAAAGAAAATAACGTTACGGACCGTTACATAGGGATAGAAATTAACGCATTAACGCATTTCCACAACAATCGTATTTGCTCTAACCGCAATTCTTACATGTATTCCCATGAGACCTTTCATTATTGGTTAATTGGCGGCGCGAACGTCTACTAAAGATATAATTTTAGCTTTGTTTTTATATCAAGTGGCGCCAGTCTATAATTATATTTCAATTGACCTTAACTAATATGGTAGGCGATATATTCCCACAAGTATTCAAATGCTAAACAACACCCTTTTACGTGACTATTTGAGATATATTTCTTCTAAGCAGTACTTCTGATAAAAACCGATTTACGTTTAAAGCACGTTGCATTCGCAGTATTTGCATTTGAGGTAGCACCAGTCGTAGCTTGACCAAATGGCGTTTAAAGTCTAGCTTATTATCGGTACTTTTATTTAAAATTAGATAATCTTTTCTAATAAGGTTATCTTTAGAAAGGACTACAACTACTCTATCTAAACTCATATGCTCAATAAATAAAGTTGCATGTCTTTGAGATGGCCTTGCCGGCTTGATTGGTATCAGGACAAATAGATTGATATATCATTAACAGTGACGCTGCGCTAATGGTAAATTTTATTCGTTAATAAAAAATGAAGCAACGTAACTTTCTAGCTTAATAAAACAAACGAAGACTCATCGCCGCAAAGCAGGTTTATGTTGTAGGCGTTTTAGTTTAGGTCTATTTAAAAAAAATTAAAGAAAGTGCTATATTTATTGCCAAAGGGGTAATGTTAGGGCCAAGTGACTTAATTTTAGATATTGGATTGTAAACATACGGTGCTTTAATGAATATGGGTACGATCTGTAATTCAACTGTGAGATTGTGGGCAAGGGATTTGGCTATTTAAATTTAATTTTATAAGGGTTATTTAGATTATTATTTAAATGTACACAGTAAGAGTAAGGGGCTTGGTCATTATCAAAAAAATGTAATTTGAATAAGATTTGGTGGAACGTAAGTGCATTAGGCACTGATTCAACACTTGGAAGAAATAAAAAAATTACCTAGGAAAATACCCTAAAAAATAAGATTTTGTTCTCAAATCATGATTGTGACAGGCTTGGCATGTCGCCCCGACATCTACCAGAAGGAATAACGGAATCGTAATGAAACTTAGCCATGTGTTAGACAAGATGGTCTAGATATGCAGAAACCAAAATTTTGGGTGATAAATCAAGGGGAATTCCCCTGTGAGGTTTAAAACCAAAACGGTATTTTTTATGAAAAATTTAGATTTTTGTGGCATAGCGCTTAAACGGCTGCTCCAATTTGAATAAGATTTAGTGGAATGTAAGTGCATTAGGCACTGATTTAACACTTGGAAGAAATAAAAAATTTACCTGGGGAAATACGCTAAAAAAAGATTTTGATCTCATATCATGATTGTGACAGGCATGGCATGATGCCCCGACATCTACCAGAAGGAAGAATAAAATAGTAATAAAGCTTTGTCATTTGTTAGACAACATGGTCTAGATACGCAGGAGCAAAATTGTGGGTGATAAATCTAGGGGAACTCCTGGAGACGTTAAAACCCAAAACGTTCAGTTGAAAGGGGTTCAGTTGAAAGGGGTTCAGTTGAAAGGAGTTCAGTTGAAAGGGGTTCAGTTGTAAAGGGGTTCAGTTGTAAAGGGGTTCAGTTGTAAAGGGGTTCAGTTGTAAAGGGGTTCAGTTGTATAGGGGTTCAGTTGTAGGGGTTCAGTTGTAAGGGGTTCAGTTGTAAAAGGGTTCAGTTGCAGGTTCAGTTGTAAAGGGGTTCAGTTAAAAGAGGTTCAATTGAAAGGGGTTCAATTGTAAAGGGGTTCAGTTAAAAGAGGTTCAATTGAAAGGGGTTCAGTTGTAAAGGGGTTCAGTTAAAAGGGGTTCAGTTGTAAATGGGTTCAGTTGTAAAGGGGTTCAGTGGTAAGGGGTTTAGTTGTCATGGAACCAAGAAGATACTTATTCTTACGTTTCACAGGTCCCTTGAAGTCAATGCTGATGCGTTCCCATGGCTGTGTTACCATTATAAGGCTTTCCTCTTCATTGTTTTAATAGCGTGGCTTTAGTTCCGCATATGTTCTGCACTTTGCACATTTACGTTGTTTAAAAGCACATTTACGTTGTTTAAAGAATGTGGCACGTTCTTGCTTCTAACAAAGAGCGAAAGTCGTGTTATACCAGGATGGCACAATGTCTTGTGAATTCGTTCAAGATTATTAAAACTAGTGAAACCGCAAATTCTGGGTAAGGTATCAGGAGCGAAGTTATCGATGCTAGGTTTGTGCCGAATTTCATAACTAAACGTGCCTAGCTCGGCACGTTAAAGCTGAATTTTTGCATTTTTTTACCTTTACGTTTGGGTCCAACATGAAAGAAACCGATTCATCGTAAAATTTGGGACCATGTAAGTAGTATTTCCATTTCCATACAGCTTCCTTTTCCCTGATAGGTAGCGACATTCGAGTGTTCTCGACATAAATGCAACGGGCCGCCCTCCCTGGCTTAAAACAGCTCCGATAGCAAAGTCCGAAGCGTCACACTCGGCGCAGAATAGTTCGTTATCTTTAATACGTTGTAAACATGCACCTAGTAATCCCCGACGCAGAGATTCAAATGCATTGACCGCGTCCTTTTCCATAGGAAAACTCGTTATTTTGGTAAGTGGAGAAATTTTTTTGTAAAATTAACAATCCATCGGGCATAATAAGCAAACATGCCTGCGCATCTTTCAGATCTCGCGAGGTTCTGGGGATCGGAAGGTCAAGTAAAGGCCGGAGACGTTCATGGTCGTGTTTTATTTGACCTTGTGAAACTCTGTATCCAAGAATATCGATCTCACGGTCAGAAAATACACACTTGGTTACGTTAAACGTGAAGTTCTGTGCTTCGGCAGCCCTGAAGAAGGCGTCCAGACTCATCGTGTCGTGTTCTTCACGGTCCCTGCCTGCAAGTGTGATGTTGTCGAAATACGCGAAGAAGTTTTTAAGAAGGTACTTCGATAAATCGATCTATAATCGTTTGGAAAGCAGATACACCGTTGGTGACTCCAAATGGTAGTCTGCAATATTGAAATAACTTCCAGTCGGCCTCGAAAGCGGTAAATGCTCGATCTTCTTTGGCCAACGGAACTTGATAATAAGCGGATTTTAGGTCGAGAGTGCTGTAGATTTTGCACATAGCTATCTGATTAATTTGGTCGTCGATTCGTTGCAAAGGATAGGGGCATCCAGAGAAGTAAAACGGTTTATGGTCTGGGAGTAGTCTGTAATCATTCTGGTTTTGTTAAGTTTATCCTTGGTAACCAATACCTGCGCTCTCCATGGCGAATCGGAAGGTTCGATGACACTATCTGTTAATTAATTAGAATAGAGACTTCTTTCATGAAAAACCGTACTTTTGATTGAATCGGTGTGATTTTTTTGCTACTCGTGTTGCAAGTTTTCATGGAGGTATTTAAATATTTTTGGAGGCTCAATAATGGCAACCGCAACGCTGCAACTCTATATTGCATTGGGTAAGCCTTTGATTTCGAGTTGCCGCCTTGGTCCACCCATTTGAAATTGAACGGCATAATGTATTTGCGTAAAATCTTGGCCTAAAATTACATCAGCACAAAGGTCTTGCATCAATCCTAGATTTAGTGAGGTATATATTTCAAAGTTGTATTTGAACTGATGACATCTCGACCATTGTAACACCAAACCCTGTTGAAGCCATGGTGATTCTCAAGTTATCGCCTCTTGACTGAATGCCAAGTTTTCGACAGAATGCGGAATCCATATAACTTTTCGAGGAGCCCTACTAATCAATTAAAGTGTCTGCCGGATTTCCGTTTATTTTAGTTACGCCGAGAGGACCTGTAACTATTGACGATAGAGGTAGGCGTGGTAACTAAGCAGCGTTTTTTTGCACTAAAAACACTTTTGTTTTGAATTATACACTTGCAGCCGCCATCTCCTGGCCAGACGGGTATGGTAGATACAGAGCGTTACAACTAGAGGGGTCCGTCGGTGTGGCAGCAACGAAGCTTCGATTATCAATCAAATTTATTGAATTTTTCCTGTGCGTGGTCCAGAGATTCTGTTTGGTCATAAGCGTATTGAAGTGTTAGGTCGTCATTCTCAAGTAACTGCTGTATAATACCGTGACAGTTTAGACCGTTTATGAATGCATCGCGGATCATTTAATCTTGGTAGATAATGAATGACTTAAACGTCTTTTACAATTCTTAGAGAGAGTTCTTAGTGCCTGGAGAAATTCCGCTAAAGTTTCCCCGGCTGTTGACGCCGCTTCGAGCGAAGATATCTTTCAAAAACAAGATTCTTCGGCTTGAGATATCTTTTCAAGGATTTGAATTGCATCTTCGTATGTTTTCGCGTCCACCACATATGCGTACATTGACGGTGCTAGAAGTTGATAAGCAGTCCATATTTGTCCGAGCCGGAGTTTGCTGCGGAATGTGCAGCGACCACAGCTTCCAGAAAGAAGTTGAATGTTCTTAATCAATGCTTGAATGACTGTGATGCTCCTTGAGAATTCGGATAGGTTTCTAGTTTTGCTGGTTTTAGCAGATGATCCATTTATTCGTAGTTTAATAAATTGTTGTGACCTCTGGTACGTTTAATAAGTACTCATTGTAGGCTTTATTTAATCACGAATCTCGATAATATAATGCACAGGTTAATTCACAAAAGCAAACTGACAATGCACACAATGCTACACTGAACGTTACAATGCACATCAAGCTTAGGGCGCGAGTAGTTCGCGTTTATCACACAATATACAATGATTTTTAGTTATCTAGGTTAAACCAGGAAAAGATATATGCTTTTACAACGTGCTGCGATTTTTAAACCTACCAGTCGAAATTATCCTACAGGACCAAACAGAAATAACATGATATGATATTTACTTGATAGCAATTCTTACTATAATACTATTCTAAACTTTTATTTAAAACTAATAATATAACTCATTTTTACAACGCAGTGGAATAAATTGCAAAAATGCAAAGTCAATCTGTGTCTATTCTTTCATTTCTGTTTTTCGTGCTGATCATCAGCGAGGTTCGCAGCCAAAATTCTCGACACGTCACTTTATCATGCGGAAATGATGTCACTTCCGAGAAAGGAGAGCCAGGTCAAACGGGTAAAAAAGGTCCTGTGGGTGAACGTGGGATGGAAGGACCCAAGGGCGCGAAGGGCGAACTTGGCTCATGTGACCCATCATGTAGATCGGCCTTTAATCAACTAAGCGAGAAAGTTAGAAGATTGGACAATACTCTGGAAATTCTGGGTAAATTTGCAACAATCATATATTTATTAACAATAACCACTTTACCTATGATTTAGGATTAATAAAGAGCTGTAAAGTAGCTTTGCAGTTAGGCCACAATGAATATACAACATTTCCAATCCAAGAAATCAACAGCTCTTTGAAGTTTACTGCGATCAAACCACAGACAATGGAGGTTGGATGGTCAGTTGGTATATTTGCTGGCTGTTTCTGACTTCACTCATTACTAATAAACATATGATGAAGGTGATTCAGCGACGTACAGACGGCTCTGAAAACTTCTATCGAACGTGGGCTGAATATCAAGAGAAGTTTGGAAATCTTAGTAATGAATTTTGGTTAGGTGGGATGTTTTATGTTATTTTTTAGGTACAATAAAACATTTACTCACATATTCCAAAATATTAGGTCTGGAAAATCTTCACGCTCTAACCAGAAAGGGGAGTTATGAACTAAGAATCGAATTGGAAGATTGTGCAAACATTAGAAAGTTTGCAAAGTTTAGGTTCGTCTTTGTCAAATAGCAATTATATTTACGTTTGTACTAATCAGTAATTTAAATACTCTTTGTTTAGCTCCTTTTCCATCGGCTCCGTTGAAGAACAATATTCATTGACAGTATCCGGTTACTCTGGAAATGCAGGTAAGAGTGTATTAAGATCGCTTAATTCGTCATAGAGCTATTTCTTTGTATTGCAGGAGATTCGCTTTCATACCACAACGGGCGTCCCTTTACAACCAAAGACATGGATAACGATTCACGCAATGGAAGTAATTGCGCTATGGATTATCATGGAGCTTGGTGGCATGGTAACTGTTACCAGTCCAATCTTAACGGGGCGTACCTGAACTGCCAAACTACAACTTACCAAGCTGCAAGTTGGTATACATTTCACGGCATCCAATATTCATTGAAGTTCATTGAGATGAAATTCAGACCGATATAAAATTTATAACGAATCAGATTCATATACCGTAAAACCGTGACATACAGCAATGAGAATAGCATATTTTTGGGGAATAATATTGTTGTAAAAATTGTGGTGTAATTTGCTGTTGATGTAATAATAAACAACAAATAAAAAAGTATGCATAATCGTCCTGTTTCTTTGTGTGTCCCAGTTTAATAAAAATAATCAAAAAATAAAACCCTTGGAAATCAGACAGTAAACGGTGAAGAAAAAAATCATTCATGTTTTTTTAGACAGAAATACTGTCTCTTAAAAAGATACCTTTCAATTTTTTTGGCGATTTAATTTTTTTTAGTTTATTTATTTTTGCCCCAGTATTAAAAAAGGGCAAACGAATCAAATCACGTCACAGAAACAGGATAAAACGACAAAACGAACAGTAGTTAAAACACGACTTTAAAAAAAATGATAAAAAAATATGGCGGACGCCGCCGCCAAACCTAAGCGAAAGAACAGTAATAAGCAAACAAAATTGTAATTAATATCAAAGGATATGGGGGCTGAAGAAGAGTGTGCGGTAAAGCGCGACCAGTACTAAGGGGGAGTCGGATGAACAGAAATATTGTGTTTCAAAAATATTTTGACTGAGAACATTTTAAAACTGTTCTGTTTTTACCAACAAAGATTAAAACGATCCCTATGAATTAATTTCAGTTGCTTTTCTTTTTGTTTTCATTTGAGGAATGGCGTTTCAATTTTTCGTTTTCTCTCCTCCAAATTCACCTATCAGACCCATATTTTCTTACCAATTTTGAGATCGCACGGTTCAGTTCAGCTTATTCAGTTTTTGCCCCAGTATTAAATAATAGCAAAATAAATAAATCACAGCACAGGAACAGAAAAAGACGGCAACAGCCGTTAAAACACACCATCCAAAAAATTGATTAAATATAACGGACATGTCTCCCAAACCTAAGCAAGATTAAAATATTTAAAATAAAACGATATAAAGCCTTAAAAAATTAAATAATCTAAACTAAAACATTACATCGTCAAAGGTTGGGTTAACGAGCACTATTTGACGATGTTCTTATCAAAATCAAATTAATGTCAATCCTTTGGAAAACCAATCATGGCACAGTGTAACCGTTGGTAAAACATGAGCGTTATAACTGGATCATAACCATCAGATTACCCTGTGCTATGATTGGGTTTTCATAGGATTAACATTAATTTGATTTTAAAATTGTCCGGCCCGGTGGTCTAGCGGTTAAGTGCGTCGCCTTTCAATCGAAATTGCCCTTGCCCGTGTGATAACCCCCTTGGTTTTCCCATTCACGGGGATAAACATGAATATCCTATCCTATCCTAGATCCACTTAATTTGATAAAGACATTTAACCGATCAGAATGGCAATTAGAACAACCGCTGTTTAGCTTATCAGTTATTGTGTATCCTGTCAGTCGAAAGGTTGCTGATTCAAAACCAGTATCTGGCAAATTTTTTATGTCCTTTTGAGGCAAAATATAATTAACGTGCCTAAACTAAAAGATCATTTGGATAAAGAGATAGAGAAATATCTCCCATGAAACTAACAAACTGGAATATATCTGTTTTAAAGAAGGTGATAGTGCGAAGTAATTTGAATATTAATTGTTAAACTAATGGCACTTCGCGAGTATCAAAGTGAAGGGAGGTCTCAATCATATACTCAACACATAACTATACATCCGGTAACTTAACGGAGAGGTAATCTGATTGCCCGAGTGGTAACGCTCCTGCGTTTTTAATTTACGAAAAATAAACCTTCTACAATCGTTAAACTATATTTTTCGACTGCGCCAACCTACTCGTTTAATTGTCTGGTGTGTCGCATGGAACATGGTATCACCGGACGCCGTGTTTTACAGCTGTCCCATAAAATTGTTCACACCTTAAAGATGGTCTATCCTATCACCTATGTGTCAGAGAGAGTCTGATGAATGTAAAGTCAGTGGATTAAAGAGAGAAACAAGTTTAGCGATGCGACTATGAAAGGCATATTGGCTCTATAATATACTTTAAAATATATGTGATGTAGTAAATTTCTTTCATTTTCGAAATCAGACAAGGCCATATTGAAGAAAATTAGATCTTCATAAAAATATGCGTGGTCAGAAGAGTGTATTTGTAGTGACTTGACTAACAACAAGCTTGTCTTTAATTTGTTTTAAGAATGGAATTGCCGTTCTTCCTTTTTGGCACAACATTTTTCACTTCGAAGTTGGGATTTTTTTAGTGACGGTCCGTAGCAATATATAGAGAGCGTTTACCAACCTGGTATGAGATTCTGCAGGTGACTGAAGACAATACTTTTGATTTCGGTAGCTGGCGCTTTAGCATGAGTATCGTACAACGTTTGCAGCCTAATATATATGGTGGCGCATATATATGGCTTCATAAAAATACATGTACTGTCTGGAATATTTCTCTTTTAAAAATGGCAACCCTAACCTAATAATAACTAGATATATAAAAAAAACTTAAATTTACGGGTTAACCCTAGGACAATTCCTTAGAATCGTAAACAATAATTGACTTTTTCACATTTGATTTTTTATGGATCATAGCGTACAATAAAATTTCCAAATTTGGTATAATTAGTAATAATGTTAGTGCACAAATTTAGGAATATATTTTTCTTTAAACTTGTGACAGGGTGAGTTGGAGATCGTATGGAAAAGCATTCAAATCAAAATAAACCATCGGTTGTAGTATGTAACATGACCTAGATGTGTTAACACCCAAAATTGTTGGTTTTACCATGAAGAAATTCCTTATGATCTTAAAAGGGTATTGTACTCTTTTCTAAAGTATATACTCTTTTCTAGAGTAATGTCCTTTTTTAAAGTAATGTACTCTTTTCTAGAGAGTAATGTCTTTTTTTAGAGTAATGTACTTTTTTCTAGAGTAATGTACTCTTTTCTAGAGTAATGTACTCTTTTCTAGAGTAATGTACTCTTTTCTAGAGTAATGTCTTTTTTTAGAGTAATGTACTCTTTTCTAGAGTAATGTACTCTTTTCTAGAGTAATGTCTTTTTTTAGAGTAATGTACTCTTTTCTAGAGTAATGTCTTTTTTAGAGTAATGTACTTTTTCTAGAGTAATGTACTTTTTTCTAGAGTAATGTACTCTTTTCTAGAGTAAGGTACTCTTTTCTAGAGTAAGGTACTCTTTTCTAGAGTAAGGTACTCTTTTCTAGAGTAATGTAATCTTTTCTAGAGCAATGTCTTTTTTAGAGTAATGTACTCTTTTCTAGAGTAATGTACTCTTTTTTAGAGTAATGTACTCTTTTCTAGGCATTTGATATTCTTACGATTATAAATCCCAATCTAATTGCCGAAATTTATTATTAGTTGTGTATAACGTTAATCCACTTACTACATATAGGTTAAAACTTAAAATAAAAGTTATTACTTAAAAATGTTCCATGTATTTTTCACCAAACTTGTCGCCATAACACAGAGTTGTCTTGTCCGACCGAAATCGTCTATTCCGAGTTTTTAAATTGAAACACATTTGTTAATTTTCTAATATTATTATCTGTTCATAGCTTAAAATGATTTGGTAACTCAGGAAACTATCAGTTTATTCTGGAAGAAATAATACTGTTACATTCGTGTAGAAACGTTTATTATAGAAGGCGTACAACCAATTATTCTCACTATCTCTCCAATACAAACCAACCCACAAAAATACCTGTCACTCAAAATCCAGCAACAGGAATTATTAGACTTTTTAAAACTTAAAAATTGAAGCTTAGATCTGCAACCTAAACTCAAAACCCTTGAACATTTTGTTAAAAGTTTCGAGCTGCTTAACACATTGGGAAATTTTTCTCCGCAAAACAGCTAGAAGATGCACAATGAACACCTTCACAAAGCTCTGCTCCACCTTAACAAAACTGCACGGCTTAACACATTCTGTATAATATATATATATATTGTATATATATATATGCGAGCCGGGTTTCTAACCATAATTTGTATTTTGTACACCGGATAAGTAGTGCTCTTGCTTAAAGCGATTATGTGACAAATTAATACGTATAATTTAAAGACGATTAGGAATTAATTTTTTTCAATCTTATTTTATATATGATCGTTATATTGCATAGGTCTTAGGTTTATATAAGTTTATATAACCGGCTATTTGTTAGCCAAAAATATCTGCATTACCAAGCCGCGACAAATCCGGCAGTGACTCGTATTAATAGGTCGGTGTAAGTTTAATAAACAGTTCCTACGTAACAGACAGTCCTTTGTTTCTTCAAACTTATTCAATGAACCACTGGCATTCCGTCACATTTCTCCTCACGCAAGTCTGTGGGAAACCACTCACTTCGTGGAAATGATCTTGTTGTGTTAAAACCACAATTCTTATGGATGTTTGACCTTTGTTTAGGTTCGCTGCAAAAATGCAAGTTTCTGCGGACAAAAAGACAATAGCACAGTGTCTTGATCACGATCTCGTTTTGCAAAAAACAATCTAGTAACTCATGCTGTGCAACTTCTAAATTTGCCTTTTTCCAACTTTTTTGGCGTGTGTTATAAAAGTGTTCAAATTACAAGGATACGGCACACAAAATTATAGAAGGGTGAAAGATAAAAATTAAATAAGTTATAAGAAATTGTGCTTGAGTTAAAGCCGAAAGTACTCATCAGTTAGTAGTTAAGTATATATACAATATACAATGATTGTTAGTTATCTAGGTTAAGCCAGGAAAAGATATTTTACAACGTGCCGCGATTTTAAAACCTCAATCAAATTTATCCTACAGGACCAAACAGAAATAACATGATATGATATTTACTTCATTGTAATTTTTTTTTTTTTGGGGGGGGGGGGTCGCGCTTTTCGAGGCTAAAATGCTGGAGCGTTGGCTAAGCTTGCTTCAGCTGGCTGCCTTACGGTCTATCGCGAACTGCGCAGCTAAAAATCTATAGGTTTACTCACAACAAAACGCTTACTAATTATTATAGTAGCCACGATTTGTAAACAAACCTTAAACTCAAAGTCTAATTCTTGATCCAATATAGTTGTATTCTGCGTCTTCAAATTAAACAGTTTCGTTCGCGAACAAGTTACATAGATTTGGTGCAACTTATCTGTTCTTATGCCAGTTATCTAGCCTGGGGCGCGTTATATTTTACTGTTCATATTTTCTAGAATATATATGGCTTTTTACAAAGACTAAAAATTTAGGGTGCGACGAGTTTCACACCTGTACATTTTTAACTGCGGGAAATAAAAGTGGAAAAACTCTGATAACCATTTAAAAAGTGAAAATACATAGGCCGTACGAGGTTATAATTACATAACGATTAATAACACGTGAGTGTCGATATATCTCAAACGCAAAACAAACGACGTAAAAAACACAAAATATTTTTGACATAAATTAAAACAAATATTTGTACGAGATGCTTCATATTCCAAACTTTATTTAAACTAATAATATAGCTTATTTTTACATAGCAGTGGAATAAATTGCAAAAATGCAAAGTCAATCTGTGTATATTCTTGTATTTCTGTTTATCTTGCTGGTCATCAGCGAGGTTCGCAGCCAAAGTTCTCGACACGTGACTTTATCATGCGGAAATGACGTCACTTCCGAGAAGGGAGAGCCGGGTCAAGCTGGTAAAAAAGGTCCTGTGGGTGAACGTGGGATGGAAGGACTCAAGGGCGCGAAGGGCGAACATGGCTCATGTGACCCGTCATGTAGATCGGCCTATAATCAACTAAGCGAAAAATTTCAAAGATTGGAAAGTATCGTTGAAACACTAGGTAAATTTGCAGCGCTAAGATGTTACCCGACCGTTTTAGTTTAGCAAGTGTACGGTCAAGAAACGCGATTTATTAAGTCATTAAAATGATTAACAATTGTGTAAGTCATTGACTGAAACATCTTGTAATACACCCCGCAAACATAAACCCACTGCGCAACCGGAAAGAGCACGTAGTTAAAAATAGATTTATATCAAATGCTTAAAAATCTCTTCAAGTTTAATAAATTTATCCTTGATTTAGTACCCCCAAGAAGTTGCAAAGAAGCATTACAGTTAGGACGCAACATGAGTGGTATCTACTACATACATAATCCTAGAAATCAACAAATTTTGGAAGTTTACTGCGATCAAATCACGGACAATGGCGGTTGGATGGTCAATTGATTTTTTTGTTGGTTATTTGTGATTATACTCACTACTAATAAACATATGTTAAAGGTGATTCAGCGTCGCACAGACGGATCTGAAAACTTCTATCGGACGTGGGCTGAATATCAAGAGAAGTTTGGGAATCTTTATAATGAATTTTGGTTAGGTGGGATGTTTTATGTTATATTATTTATTACAATAAAATATTTACTCACATATTCTGAAATATTAGGTCTGGAAAACCTTCACGCTCTAACCAGAACGGGGGTTTATGAACTAAGAATCGAATTGGAAGATTGTGCAAACATTAGAAAGTTTGCAAAGTTTAGGTTCGTCTTTGTCAAATAGCAATTATAATTACGTTTGTACTAATCAATAATTTATATAACCTTTGTTTAGTTCCTTTTCCATCGGCTCCGTTGAAGAACAATATTCATTGACAGTATCCGGTTACTCTGGAAATGCAGGTAAGAATGTATTAAGATCGCTTAAATCGGCATAGACCTATTTCTTTGTATTGCAGGAGATTCGCTTTATTACAACAACGGGCGTCCCTTTACAACCAAGGACGTGGATACCGATTCCTATAATACTAATTGCGCTGTGATGACACATGGAGCTTGGTGGTATGGTAGCTGTTCTTATTCCAAGCTGAACGGGGCGTACCTGAACTGCCAAACTACAACTGACCGAGCTGCAAGTTGGAATTTATTTCACGGCACAAAATATTCATTGAAATTCATTGAGATAAAATTCAGACCGATATAAAATTTATAACGAATCAGATTCATATACCGTAAAACCGTGACATATACAGCAATGAGAATAGCCAATTTTTTGGAAATAATATTGTTGTAAAAATTGTGGTGTAATTTGCTGTTGATGTAATAATAAACAACAAATAAAAAAGTATGTATAATCGTCCTGTCTCTTTGTGTGTCCCAGTTTAAAAAAAATAATCAAAGAAGTAAAACCCTTAGCAACCAGACAGTAACCGGTGAAGAAAAAAATCATTCATATTTTTTAGACAGAAATACTGTCTCTCAATAAGATAGCTTTCAATTTTTTTGGCGATTTAATTATCTTAGTTTATTTATTTTTTGCCCCAGTATTAAAAAAGGGCAAACGAATCAAATCTCGTTACAGAAACAGGATAAAACGGCAAAACGAACAGTCGTTAAAACACGACTTTTTAAAAAAGATATGATATAATAAATATAGCCGACGCGGCCGCCAAACCTAAGCGAAAAAACAATTATAAGCAAACAAAATTAAAATTAAGACAAAACGATATAGAGGACTGAAGAATAGAGTGCAGTAAAGCGCGACCAGTACAGAGGGGGAACCGGGATAAACAGAAATACTGTGTTTAACTGAGAACATTTTAAAACTGTTCTGTTTTTACCAACAAAGATTAAAATGATCCCTATGAACTAACTCCAGCTTCTTTTTTTTGTTCTCATTTGAGGAATGACGTTTTCAATTCTTTGTTTTCTCTTCTCCAAGTTTACCTATCAGACCCATATTTTCTTACCAATTTTGAAAACGCACGGTTTAGTTTAGCTTATTCAGTTTTTGCCCCACTATTAAATAATAGCAAAATAATTAAATCATAGCACAGGAACAGAAAAAGACGGCAACAGCCGTTAAAACACACAATCCAAAAAAATATTAAATATAACGGACATGTCTCCCAAACCTAAGCTAGATTAAAAAAATTAAAATCAAACGATATAAAGCCTTGAAACATTAAATAATCTAATCTAAATCATTAGGGGAGAGTGGTACTGAGTGGGACATGGTACACAGTGAGAAATTTTGAATAAAAACGTTAAAACATAAAAATATTAAAACCTTTGACGGTTGAGTGCTTTCACGTTACTAACGCACTTTGTAACGAACTTTAAGGAACCAGCATGTCAGTTTTGGAAAGTTATGGAAGTTTTAGATTTTTCAGGGGTCTAAGTAAAATTTTATACGCTAGCTGCAAACTTAATTTAGATGGGTGAACATTAGCTTTAAGGCTAAAGTTACTGGGAAGTGATAAAGTAGGTGCATACCTTGCTTACAAATAGAAAAAGAACATGGCAGCCTCAATTTAAGTATCTTTAATTTTGACTTATAGATTTGTAGTATCTACGTACTCAGTGAGACACTATGTTGAGGTACACTGTGAGACAGAATACAGGAGTGTTTTATTATCTTTTTTAGGGGGTTTAAGCCCACAAAGAGCATTTATATGTTCAGAAATAGCCTATACAGTAGTTAGCCAAGTATATAAATCTATCCAGTTTTAGATATTTAGTATTTTTAATAACTAGGAGTGGACTCGTGGGAAGAATTGTGAAAGTAAATTCAGAAAACCATAAAATTGGCTCATCATTAGAATATTGCCTGAGTGAAGCTGTTCAGTTGGTTATGTCCAATGAATGGAGCCTAAGAAAGGCAGCAGATCATACAGTAGTGAAATTTTAAACACTACCAAGGTATGTCAGTAAGCAAAAAGCTGCTGAAAATCCCACAAGAAACCTGTAGTCTTTCGAGAACGACCTCATTTAATAAACATAATGTAAACTAGTTCTACGAAAACTTGAGGTTGATTTATAGCCGGAGTTCATCTGTGCTTTGTGCTGCTACAAGGATCTTTAGATTTGAATGAGACTGGCACGCCCATCGTCTCTGCATCCAAGGCTATTCTTGCTGAAAAGCTGTCAAGCAAATTTCCAAAGCAACTAGTGGTGAAAGAGGTTTATACATGTGCTATTTTGTGTGCTGCTGGTACATTCTAAACAGCAGCAATAGTGTTTCCATGATGCAACTTTAAATCTCACATGTTAAATGGTGCTCCATCTGGGACTCTTTGTTTAGCACAGAAAACAGGCTGGATGAACTCGGACCTCTTTTCACAAGTGATGGAACACTTCATCAAGCACTCTTCAAGCTAAAAAGAAAATCCAAATCTGTTAATTTTTGACAACCATGAAAGCCACATGTCACTTAAAGTCCTGGTCCTGGCAAGAGAAACTGGTGTGACAACATTGAAACTGCCACCTCATTGTTCACACAAAATGCAACAGTTAGATGCACTGTGTATTTTCCATTTAAATAATTTTATAGAGCTGCAATGAATAGTTGGATGCTGCATAATGCAGGGCAGCCCTGCACATTGTACAACGTTGGTGAATTGGTTGAAATAGCTTATATGAAATCGATGACTCCTTGTGCGATGAGTGTGTTCCTCACTGTTGCATTTAAGGCATTGCTTATTTTAAAGTTCTGTTCCCTTTGGTCTGGATTGTCATTTTAAACCTTTTACTAAACACTGTTTTTATGTATGAATTGCTCTTTACTGCTTCAAACTTGTATTAAACTGTGTATCAGTCTGCATAATTTACCATGTTGGAATAGATTGACACTGAACTTTTATGATATTCTTGTCAGTTTTAAAACATTGGTAAGTTTGTGCCGTGTAATAAACTTTACAATAAAAACGTACATATAATTATTTCAAGCTAGTAAGTAATACATTGTTAAATAGGGGCAATTTAAACAGCAATTTGTACCACCTGTACAAATGTCTCACTGTGTACTAGGGTGTGTCTCACTGTATACCGGGGTGGTACCCAGTGAGACAAAAAAGGCACCCCCAATAAACCCCATTTTTATCACAACACATGGGTAATAAAAAAAATCCAGTACTTCCATCAGATACCCAAATGATTGTTTAATGTTATTAAGAAAAAAAATTTGAAATAAAACGATTATTATTAAAGATATTGGATAAAAGGCATTTTTCGTATCACTGAGTACCACTCTCCCCTACATCGTAAAAGGTTGGGTTAACCGAGCACATTTGACGATGTCTTTAACTCGT
>CH001357.1:911180-927633 GCA_000149265.1 Ciona savignyi | reverse complement strand
TGGGTTAACCGAGCACTATTTGACGATGTTCTTTAACTGTTATTTGTATAATTTTAAAAGATCCATTTGAATCTATTAGATGGGTGTAACCTTTGTAAAAACAAGAGCGTTATAACTGGATCATCACCATCAGATTACCATGTGCTATGATTTTGATAAGGACATTTAACCAATCAGAATGGCAATTAGAACAACCGCTGTTTAGCTTATCAGTTATTGTGTATCCTGTCAGTCGAAAGGTGGCTGATTCAAAACCAGTATCTGGCAAATTGTGTATGTCCTTATAAAGCAAAATAATTAACAGGCGTTGCGTGAATCTAAAGGATTATTTGGTTCAATAAATAGAGCAATATCGCCAGTGTTTTTAACAAACTGGTATAGATCTGTTAAAGAAGGTGATAGTACGAAGTAATTTGGAAATTAATTGTCAAATTAATGGCACTTCGCGCGTATCAAAGTGAAGGGACGTCTAAATCATATTCTCAACACATAATTATACATCCGGTAACTTAACAAAGAGGTATTATGATTGCCCTAGTGGTAACGCTCCTGCGTTTTTTATTTACGAAAAATAAACCTTCTACAATCGTTAAACCGCATTTATCGACTGCGCCAACCCTCTAGATAAATTGTCTTGTGTGTCGCAGGGTACATGGTATCATCGGTATTTTACAGAGAATTGTTTACACCTTTAAAATGGTCTGTCACTCTGTATCAATGAGAGTCTCACTGAACAAGTTGAGCGTTGCGACTATGATAGGCATATTGACTCTATAATATACTTTTAAAGTTCTGTAGAGAAGTTTTATTTTTTTTTAATTTTTGAAATCAGACAAGGCCATATTTAAGAGAAATAAATCTTCATAAAAATATGCGTGGTCAGAAGAGTAAATGTGTAGTCACTTGACTTACAAGCGCGTGTCTTTAATTTGTTTTAAGAATGTAATTGCCGTTCTTCCTTTTCGGCACAACCTAATTCTCATTATCATTTTTTACTTTAAAGTTGGAATTTTTTCAGTGACGGACCGTAGCAATATATATATATATATAGAGCTTACCCACCTGGTGTGAGATTCTGCTTGTGACTGAAGACAGCACTTGCAGTCTTAGTATTTTGGCAGCGCATATATATGGTCTAATTAAAATACATGCACTGTTACGGCCCCTTTGCTTATGTCCGTAGATCAGCTTGCACGTTTAAACAGTTACTCACTTCTAGGCCTCACGAACACCAATGATTTTGTTTCGTTTATATATTGAAGCGTTGAAGCGGTAACTACAATAAAGAAAGAACACATTCTTAATAATTAATTAAACATCTCGATTACACTTCATTAAATCACATATGCATACCTGAAATTTGGCGTGCCCCCGTTTAAACACAACGTTCCTCGGTGTTACAGTACAAAGATCGAAACGTACGAAAAAGAATGAAATCGTAACAAAAATGCTCTTCTGAGCTAAGCCTCTAAATACGTGACAATGACGTAAAACCATAGAAATGCAATAAAAAATAGGATTCTGGTCAACACTAATAATTACCCAAAAAATCTGCGGGACAATCTAATTCCCGCAGCTACATGGCTCCCTAAAAATGTTTACAAGTTTTAACATTAACACATTTTTACAATTTAAATGGCTCCTCGTCGGCGGATCGCACCTTTTATAAAACGACAATTACGAGTTCTTCGTATTATTTATCCAAGATCGGTTTGAAACCAATAGTACTAGTTTACTAACGGACCGTTCTAGGATCGAGAACGCCCGCAGCCTCTTTCCATCATTGTCCATCGCGTCATCTGATACCGCCACATGAACCCGTCGAACTAGACCATCATCGCTTGCACACGCATCTATCACACGTCCCAACTTCCAACGATTTCGGGGAAGTGTGTCGTCGACCAACAATACCACGTCATCTTTTTCAATGTTGGGTTTCTCTTTTTGCCATTTTTTACGTTCCTGAAGAGTTGAAATAAATTCCCTTCTCCATCGCGTCCAAAACTCGTTCGCGAGGTGCTGTACTCTTCTCCAACGAGATCTACTGTACTCGTCTTCACCACAAAATCTACCTGGAGGGGGTAATAAAACTTTGGATTTTAAAGTAAGTAGGTGGCTGGGGGTTAGTGGTTCAGGTGCACCAGCATCGCTTAAAAGATTACATGTTAATGGGCGTGAGTTGACAATGTTTTCTATTTCAACCAAGAGGGTTCGAAACGATTCATCGTCCATTGCTGAACTCTGCAAAAGAATGGGCTTCATTGCATCACGTATTGTTCTAATTTGTCGTTCCCAGACACCACCCATGTGACTAGCATGGGGAGGGTTAAACTTAAAATCAATCCAATCACAATTGGACTTTAAAAGAAAGCTGGTGATTTGCGTATGGTCCATTTCCTGAACATTCTTAGGGTGTTTCACCCAGTCCTTGAACTGAGCGCAACCAGGTCTCCCTCGTACTCGTAGATCATCCTCGTCTACCAATGGATCTAAGCGGTACAAAAAGCTAGTTACTTTTAAACAATAGTTTTTCCAGCGTTCTCTTTTACGATAACTAGTTGTTTTAAAGGTAAACTTTGCCAAACTTGTCATCTCTTTTCCAAAAAGCTGTGGTTGGTAAATCCGTTTGCTCTCAAGAACAAATGGGCATAGAAAACAAAGAGGATTAGAAATTGAACATACAGTGGATAATAGGTTCCTTCTCGTTAGGGGACGGTCTCGTAGTTTAACTTTAAACCTAAAGGAATCATTCTCCACGCACCAAATCATACGGCATACTCGCTCGATGGGTAACGGATCACGATGGAGATGGATATTTCCAATTTCTTCTGCCAGATCCATTTTCGAGAAGCTCGAGATTACTCTACGCCTGTTACTAATTTTCTTGTGAAGTAGAAGACCTGCATTAGCGCATAGTGCTTGACTGCTTTGCAGTAAAGATATCGCTTCCTTGCAGGTTGGAACCGATATCAAGCCGTCGTCTACGTAAAAATTGTTCCTTACAAAGTTTGCGGCATCTGATCCGTATCTTTCTTCGCCATCATCAGCAGCTCTTTTTAATACAAAGTTTGTCTCAACAAGCGAACTCGCTGCTCCGAATAACTGTCTGTACCTTGCGCGTTTGTCCTTGCAGGTTTTCTTTCGGGACGATTTTGGCACAATCACTGAGCACACTTGTTATCATTTGCTGAGAATCATAGCAGCAACGTGGGTTTCTCCGGAATCTCCTTTTTAACTGCTGTAAGAGTTTCATCGGCATCGGGCGTTTATTTGGCATTTGCACAACTTTGTTACGAATAGGTAACGGCATCTCGTAGTGCAGGTCTGGAGTTTCAATCATCTCATTCTGTAATGTTTGAACAACATTAATACCTTTTATGGAAAAATCGTTCGTTATGTTATGTCCAACAAAATGAGATAGCAAGGAGTTGATGACTGCTATAGGGTTGATAATTTCTTTAGTGTGTGATCGAAAGCAAAACTTTGGACTCCTAAATCGGTTCGTATCACTTGTCGAATCGTTACAGCGATGGTTCTGACACACGATTTCAATGATTCCCCAACCTAGTATTGATTTCTGTCCGTATGGCTCATTCTCGCCACCAGAAATAATTGCTCTTGGCTTAAGTGCGCTTGGACAGTCGCTTCCAATAAGAATACCTACTTCAATACCGGATATAAAGGGTACCAATTCGTCGGATATCTTTCTTAGGTGTTTCCATTGTCTTGCTGTTTCGGGTCTTGGTACCTGGCTCAAGTTTCTCGAAATTTCGGGACAAGTGTATGAGGTGAATATGCAAACACTTTCCGTTCTATCATAGCTTAAGACTTCGAGGTCTTGAACACGACTGCTTGGCGTTGGCATACAGCTCTGGCTTATGGTGGAAAGGTTCAAGTGGGTTTTTATCCCAGTTATACCGAGTTCATTTTTTAAATTATCCGATATAAACGTTTTGTTGGATTGGTCGTCTAGAATACAGTAACACAAAACTGGTTTGTCAGAGTTTCCCTTTTTCTTCACCCACACAGGAACGATCATTGCGTTATCACATCCGTGCTCTTCACCGATTACGCCACACACGTTACTGCATCGGCTGTTTGTTACATCTTGTTTGTCTCGATTTATATGCAATGTAGTAAGATGCTTTCTTTTGCATATTCTACACTCGACCCGTTGATAGCAAAATCGCGCAATGTGGAATTTGGACGATCCGCAGCTATAACATATTCGATGTTCGCGCAGAAAATCAAGCTTGGATTGTCGGGGAAGAGAATTGAAACTCTCGCATCTATCAATATGGTGTACTTGTGTACAGTACAGGCAGTTTTCTCCATGTATGTTAAGCGTGTTTGACGGATCTTTGCTAGACGCAAGATATGATCTTGTTGTGGAGCTGTACGACCTTTTATAAGCACGAGTTTTGGCTTCCGGAAATAGACCTTGCAACTCTGGGATATTTTGCATTTCAGATCTTTCTTCTATAAATTTGACCAATATTTCAAATGGAGGGTAATCAATTTGGTTTTCACCGCATTTCCAGTTTAATACAACCTCGCGCCATTTAGACACAATACTTGAAGGCAAACGAGAAAGTATTTTTGCGGATTCTTGTGGAAAATCCAGAATTTCCAGATTTCTTATTTTTCTTTTAGCGGCGGACACCTGATGAATGAAGTCCGAATACCTGCGCAGACCGTAAGGGTCGCCTTCCATTATTTGGGGCCAATGATGTAGTTTGTCAATAAATGTTTCGGCCATTACGCTGTCGTTACCGTAGCGTCTTTTTAGTCGATATTTTGCCTCCCGATACGCATCTTCAGTCTGCAACAGCAGAAAACCTTGTACGAGTTGTTTAGGTTCCCCAGCCAGAAATTGACCAAGTAAATTTAGTTTGTGCGCAACAAATGTCGATCTTTGCTCTACCAACGCATCAAATGCACTTTTCCACGCTGGGTATTCTAGAACGTTGCCATCAAATATATTTATCTTTACTTTTGGAAGTTGGTAATAATGAGAATTCGGTGGTATGGCGGTATGCGTAGGACGAATTTCACCATTAATGTTATTGCAACTTGTCATTTTATCGTTTTCGCCTTTTGTAGTTACCGTAGTTAAAACATTGTGACCCAGGTCGTCGTCATGTATACCGAACGGGTTCTCTCTTTTGGCAGCATCGAGACAGGCTTGAGCTCTGTGCGTCGCGATTTGTTTATTAATACCCAATACGTCCGACTCCATCTCATTATTTATTTGCATTATTTTGACTCGTTTCATTTCTTTGGCAAATTCTAATTGACTCTGGAGGACGGCTATTTCGTTTTCCGATTCGTACCTTTGTTTGTTCAGTTGAGATTCCAAAGTATGTCTATTAGAAATCAACGCATGCGAGCTTCGATTCGATTTTACGGAGATTGCCTCTAGACGATTTTGCTCAATTGCAGTGCGCGCCTTTTCAGCAACAACTGAAACTGCCTTGGAGCAACAATCGAGGGCGCTGCGTATTTGTTCATTATTGGGTTGGCTTGAGCAGTCCAGTAAATCATTGCCAACCTGTTCCAATCGTTTTTTCAGTTCAAACAAGACCATTTCCTTTTGTATCGTTTCTCTTTCATTACACGTGATCAATAGCTCTTCCACATTGGAAATACAACTACGCAACAATTTGTCGCAAGTAAAGAATTCAAGTTCCCTTTCTTTATATACTTGTATATCTTTCTTGCGCGTTGTTACATTAGTTTCACTTTCACCTATTGGATAGTCACGCTCAGCATCGTTTAGTGACATCGTCGTTTGATCAGCAAATAAAAGAATTCGATCACTTACTGTAGTTCCGGATTGCGTTGTACACGATTTCAGTTACTGTTACGGCCCCTTTGCTTATGTCCGTAGATCAGCTTGCACGTTTAAACAGTTACTCACTTCTAGGCCTCACGAACACCAATGATTTTGTTTCGTTTATATATTGAAGCGTTGAAGCGGTAACTACAATAAAGAAAGAACACATTCTTAATAATTAATTAAACATCTCGATTACACTTCATTAAATCACATATGCATACCTGAAATTTGGCGTGCCCCCGTTTAAACACAACGTTCCTCGGTGTTACAGTACAAAGATCGAAAAGTACGAAAAAGAATGAAATCGTAACATAAATGCTCTTCTGAGCTAAGCCTCTAAATACGTGGCAATGACGTAAAACCATAGAAATGCAATAAAAAATAGGATTCTGGTCAACACTAATAATTACCCAAAAAATCTGCGGGACAATCTAATTCCCGCAGCTACATGCACTGTCCGTAATTTTTCATTATTACATATGGCAACCCAACCTAACATTACCTAGATATATAAAAAACTTAAATTTATGGTTTAACCCTGTGGGAATTCCTTAGAATCGTAAACAACTAGAGAGTGTCAACCACCTGTTTAACCACCACTATTTGTAAAACACTTGTTGTATGCCATATATTTATGCTACAGGGTCCCTTGTAACCACAACTTGTATTTTATACACTGATTATGTAGTTTGTTTCTGCAAGCATAAACGCATGGGTCCCATAGTAATGGGTCCCATTTGGAAAAATGGGACACATATTGTTTTTGTCCGTTTTTTTTCGTTTTATTTCTTTTTTTTCGTCAAAGGTTTGACTGGCATGGCATGGCGCCCCGACATCTACCAGAAGGAATAATCGAATCGTAATGAAACTTTGTCATTCGTTAGACAATATGGTCTAGATATACAGAAACCAAAATTTTGGGTAATAAATCAAGGGGAATTCCCCTGGGAGGTTAAAAACCAAAACGGTATTTTTTATAAAAAAATTTAGCTTTTTGTGGCATAGCGCTTGAACGGTTGCTCTAAGTCAAATCATATTTGGTGAAAAGTAAGTGTGTTAGTGACTGATTTAACACTTAAAAGAAATAAAAAAATACCTAGGGAAATACCCTAAAAAATTCGATTTTGTACTGAAATCATGATTGTGACAGGCATGCCATGTCGCCCCAACATCTACCAGAAGGGGTAATGGAATCGCAATGAAAATTGAACATTTTTTAGGCAACATGGTTTAGATATGCAGAAACCAAAATTTTGGGTAATAAATCAAGGGGAATTCCCCTGAGACGTTAAAAACCAAAACGCTATTTTTTTCTAAAAAATTAGACTTTTTTGGGCATAGCGCTTGAACGGCTGTTACAATTTGAATCAGATTTCGTGGAATGTAATTGCATTAGTCACTGATTTAACACGATTGTTCTTTTTTTAACAACACATGGAAGTTTGGTTTGATAACTATGGGACCCATGCGTTTATCGCTTGCAGACACAAAAACTACATACACTGTGTATTAAATACAAACGGTGGTTTGGGACCCTGTAGCATGAATATATGGCATGCAACATGTGTTTTACAAATATTGGTGGTTAAACACGTGGTTGACACTTTCTAGTTTTTTCTGTTATTCATCATTTATATTGGATAGCTTGAAATACAAATTATCAACAAAGCAGATGCGAGTATGCGTAACAGTACAATCACTAACTTAATACCGAAATACTTTACCACAATCTAGTGGCGTGTGGACGCCGTTTTATCTGCAACGCAAACTCGCCGGCAAAAACTTAAACACATACGCCTGAGCCAAAACGCATACGCTTGTGACGTTTTCGGTGTATACCCGGCCGTGTTTCTTTGAATGACAAACTTTTGTATTACAGTCAATGTGCAAGGTTAGGCTTAAACTTGGTGAAGTTAAGACTATATACCTTATCCTGCTATATATACTGTGGTAACATGAATGTTACTGGCCTGTGTATAAATTAGCGTTATTAATACATAATATTTAGAAGTCATTTATCTGAATATTTATGGCATTATGCGAACAAAACAAATATGCATGAACATGATAAATATCATAGAAAGTATAATGACTGCACAATTCGGTTTTATATTATAAATGTCGTTGGGACATATATCTATGAAAAAGAGTGTAAATTTATCTACATAGGATATCAGGATGTACCAAACCACAAATGAAACTCGGATTTTAAAACGTCAATTTATTGTACATTGTAATAGTGTACGTCAATACCTTTTTTCTAACTATTTAGCTTTTCGGGGCATAAGGATTGGACGGCTGCTTTATTTTTGATAAAATTTGGTAAAAAGTGTAAGTGCATTAGCCACTGATATAACAGTTAAAAGAATTAAAAAAATTACCTAGGGAAATACCCTAAAATAAGATTTTGTTTGCAAATCATGACCCATGCGTTTATGCTTGTAGAAACAAACTACATGTTTTCTGAACAATATCATCGCGTTGTTATACTCAAAACATGATAACAGAAATAAAACAAATAAACTCGTTTCTATATTATTTCGTACTTTTTAAGGATATTTTAATTTATGTAATTTTTTTGTTGTTTAATATTTCTACAACAATAAAATACCTAAAATTTGCTAAAACACTGCAGTGTTTATATTCTTCGGATTGGTGGGAGTTTCACTGACGTAATTTTTCCTTTATTTTCCACTGCATATCTAACTAACACGTCTTTTTTTATTCATATTATTATAGTGAGTTAAAAAAGACTAAGATGGTTTGAGTACGATTAAGAGATGAGGGTCTTATAAAAAATGGTGCATGGTTGGTATAGGATATCCGAATCTTTTTTCATCAAATTTTACTGTGGATTTATTTTAGTTTTAAGTATTAGATAATTTATATACGAGGTAACGGTGTAATGTGGTAAATTATAATTTTTATATTTGAATGGATTTTCCGTCGTAACTTGTGGCTTGTATAGTCCGTTTGTATCTTTCTTAATTTAATTTACTTCCACGTGAACACATTTAAAATAAATTGCAGCTAATATCGTGAGATAAAGTGGGTAAATTCCCTTCAAATGCGCTTTGGAAACTTTGTATATAATAAGACTACGTACTTGTGCTAGTCCCGACACAGAAGCGCGATGTAGCATCTACTCCATTGACAAGAGTGCGGTTCCTTGTGACATCCAGAGCCCACAAGAGCAATGTCCTTCTCGACCGTTCGCCACTCCCCAGTTTGTTTTCTTAGGGCCATCTCCCTGCCGGTTAGTCTGGCGGATTAATGCGTCGCCTTTCAATCAAAAGGTTGCAGGTGCGAAACTGGTCGCTAGCTAGTCAGTTGTGTCCTTAAGCAAGGCACTTTACAGACATTGCCTAAACCAGGGATGTTCAACCTTTAATTGTAGTGGGCCGCACAGTCACTTGAAATAATTCAATAGGCCGCAGAACCTATTATTTCAATGGGCCGCATAGTGTTATAGTTATATATAACCTGTATTCCGGTTGCTTCCATACTATAGCCCACTATTACTACGTCCCTACAAGCTGACTGATACATTTTAATTAGGCTAACAATGAAAGTTTAAAATACTACTTGGAGTGAAAATGACTAGCGGGCCGCACAAAAATCTTAGGTGGGCCGCGGGCCGCAGGTTGGACATCCCTGGCCTAAACCTAGTGGATTAATGGGTTGTGCCAAATTAAAAAATTGTGAGAATTATACATAACACACTGCAATAGCTTTGGTAATCTGACGGTGGGCGCGAGGTGATCTGACGATTGCTCGTGTGTTAACCCTATTGATTTTCCCATTCACGTTGAAAAACATGAATATCCTATCCTCGTGTAGACCACGATGCAAACCCACGTAAACTAGTTTGATGTCTATTTATATCTGTTGTGTATTCATTCTGTGTATAGGTGATCCATTCTAACCTATCGGTCATTTTCATTTGCTAGTCACATGAACGAATGCAAAACATAAGAGAATCCTTACCCTATGGTAGTTAATGCAAACTAGTCCTTGGCTAGATATCTTTCGGCAAGCCACCTTGCTTGTCCTAATGGACTGATGAATTTTCCACACATAATTTTCTAATTATATCTTAATAATCAACGCAATAAACCATAATATGACTGCATCTTAACAAATAGCTTGATTTTATATTTTACATTCTAGTGATTTCAAACTACAATGTCGTTGCTGTTCTTAAATCGGTCTGAATTTCATCTCAATAAACTTCAATGAATACTGGTTGCCACGAAATGATCTCCAACTTGCAGCTTGTTCAGTAGTTGTTTGGCAGGTCAGGTAGGTCAGGTACGCCATCGTTATCCACATCCTTGGTTGTAAACGGATTACCGTTGTGTTGAGTTAGTGAATCACCTACAACGATATTTTTTTAATTTTTCAGGAGGGATACTTCAGGATATTCATCTTTATCCCCGTGAATGGGAAAACCAAGGGGGTTAACACACGGGCAATCGTCAGATCACCTCGCGCCCATCGTCGGGTTACCGGAGCTATTGCAGTGTGTTGTATATGTTAGATACGTTCCTTCAATTTGGTAGAACCCATTAATCCGCTGGGCTCAGGCAATGTCCGTAAAGTGCTTTGCCCAAGGACACAACCGACTAGCTAGCGACCCAGTTTCGCACCTGCAATCTTTCGATTGAAAGACGACGCACTTAACCGAAAATTTTAATACATGTTCTGCATTTATAGATCAATAACTTTTTAAAAATTCCTACCTGCGTTTCCAGAGTAACCTAGAAATGTCAGGAAATAATATGTTCAACGGAACCAATGGAAAATGAGCTGTTAAAAATCCATTTATACTAGGATTGGTGCAAATCAGGAATTAATTTTTGTCAATATCTTACCTGAATTTGGCAAACTTTCTAACGTTTGCACAATCCTCCAATTCGATTCTTAGTTCATACCTTTCCATTCGTGTTAGAGCATGAAGATTTTCCATACCTAATTCAAATACATTTTTGCTGAAATCGGTTTATTATGTCGAATTATTTCATAACTACCCAACCAAAATTCATTACTTAGATTCCCAAACTTCTCTTGATATTCAGCCCACGTTCGATAGAAGTTTTTAGATTCGTCTGTGCGACGCTGGAATACCTTAAAAATATGTTTGTTAGTAATGAGTGCAGTCAAAACAGCCAGCAAATACCAACTGACCATCCAACCCCCATTGTCAGTGGTTTGATCGCAGTAAACTTCCAAATTTTGTTGATTTCTTGGATTGTATATGTTGTATATCCCACTTTCATTGTGACCTAACTGCAAAGCTACTTTACAGCTCTTTGGTAATCCTAAATCATATGTCCAGTGGTTAATATTAATAAATACTTGATTGTTGCAATTTTACCAAGTATTTCAACAGTACTCTCCAATCTTCTAACTTTCTCACTGAGCTGATTATAGGCCGATCTGCATGATGGGTCACATGAACCAAGTTCGCCCTTTGCGCCCTTGGGTCCTTCTAACCCACGTTCACCCACAGGACCTTTTTTACCCGCTTGACCCGACTCTCCCTTCTCGGAAGTGACATCATTTCCGCACGATAAAGTCACGTGTCGAGAACTTTGACTGCGAACCTCGCTGATGACCAGCAAGAAAAACAGAAATGAAAGAATAGACACAGATTGACTTTGCAATTTGCAATTTTCTTAACTTCGTTGTAGATTACTTAACTTCGTTGTTTAATACTAAAATAAAAACCTGCAATATAGTAAATATTATATCGTGCTAATTCTGTTTGATCCTGTAGACTAGTTTGGTCTGGGTGATTTTATTGCGGCAAGTTGTAATAGCATATATCTTTCTTGGTTTAACCTAGATAACTCGCAATTATTGAATATTGCAATATATACTTAACTACTAACTGATGAGATAGTAGTTCCGACTTCAAATCCAGCAACATTTTTTAAAACTCGTTTATTTTCTATCTTACACTCTTCTTTTAATTTTTGTGCTGTATCCTTGTAATTTGGACACTTTTATAAGACACGCCAAAGAAGTGAAAAAGTGCAGTTTTAGAAGTTGCACAGAAGAAGTTACGAAGTTGTTTTTGCAAAAGCAGATTATGATCAAGACACTGTGCTATTCTTCTATTATTGGGATAAACTTACATTTCTGCAACGAACTTACACAAAGGTCAAACGTTCATAAGAATTGTGGTTTTAACACAACAAGATAATTTCCACGAAGTAAGTGGTTTTCCGACAAACTTGCGTGAGGAGAAATCTGACCGAATGAAAGTGGTTCATTGTATAAGTTTGAAGAACAAAGGACTGGCTGTTGCGGATATATTGCGTATTGAACTTACACCGACTTATCAGTACCAGTCACTGCCAGATATTTTGGGCGAAACAATAAACGATTGAAAGTAAAATTTTACAACAATTACATTACAAACTTAAATTACATGAACCTAAGACCCTTATCATATAACGATCATATATAAAAAAGGAATAATAAAAATATAATCTTTATACGCCCTTAAATTATACTGATTAATTTGTCACATAATCACACTGCTCTGAACAACATTTGCGTTGTAGCGACCTCCCGTCATACATTTTACTTAATGTGTGACGTCTTACGCATTGCCTTTTTCATGGCTTTTTGTGTAACGAGTTTCGTTTTATTGTGTGTTATACGTTAAATAAAGTAGCTGCCGCTTCAGCGTTAGAATAGGACTGGTATCAATAAACACAAAAGAGACAGTGCCCTTCTGTTAGGAAAAAAACAGACCAACACAAACATTTTTGTCGTTTAGATGTGAAACGGGCCTTAAACTAATCATAAAATTGTTTAAATTTTAACAACTTATTTTCCATTGGTTCCGTTGAACAACAATATTGTTGGAGGATAGCGGGCAAATACATCATTTAATCATTATGAATATGTCAAAAAAACATTTGATTGTATTAATAGATAATTTGTAATACTAAGAATTTTAGAAAATTACAGGTTAAATTTATACTCTTATTTTAGATCCTATGTATTATTTAACACGCTGTGCGGCAAACATTGTTGCCAGAAGTACTATATACAAGGATACGTCACCGACACCCTCAGCATTTCGGATTAAAACTGACTAAATTTGTACGCATTTCGTGTTTTTGCCTTTAATTTACCGATTAATATTGTCAATGTTTAAGAGAATAATTGTGACTGAACTCGTACATACAGCTTTGTTTAACCATACATCTAAATGTAGTCACCAAGCTTTAAAGCAATTTGTAAAACAACAACTACACATGTTTCATAGGACCTAGCAACTAAGGATTTATTACTTGGGCAGATGATTTTGACCAATATTTAAATTAAGTATCATGAAACTGTTTGGTCTTTTAGTCGGTGTCTGTAGTTTAAACGTTTTTTGTATCAGGTAAGTCATTTCAAACTATTGAAATTTGTGATTTTAAAGCCAGTCCATTGTATAGGAGAGCTGGCACCTCAACAAGGTCGTATTGAGCTTCACTCTAATTCGAATTCTCCTGCGAAAAGGGTATTTGTATCTTACTTTAAGTGCTTAAATTATGTACCAGTTGTCGTCAAAGCATCAGTTACGACCTACAATCCATCTCCACCACACAAATTTAATGTAACAGTTGGAGATGTTGATTCTTTCGGATTTTGGATTGAAGTGAAACGAACTGACCAGTGTACAGGCTGGCAATCTCATCTTATTATGGATTGGGTGGTATATTTCGAAGGTTAGTAATAAAAGTGTAAAACCTAGGCACGGTTAAGTAGTGGACACGTTGTGTGACAATGTGTGTATTGATGGGATAATACATAATGTATTATCGGAAGTCTGTGATCTCACAAACGCTTTGTTTGAATTAAATGTCATTAGTTTTAATTATGGAATGAATTACACAACAAGCAGTTATGCTTTTTATACATCAGATTTGATATGTATAACCAAATTATTTTCAGCCAAAGGCTTTTAGATTTTCGAGGTTGGCAGGTAGTTGGTCAGTTGAGTCCTTGCAAGGTAATTAGAGGACCAAATGGATTGATTACTTTTTAATAAAACCGAAAGAACGTCTCAATAATATGTAGCGAACTGCAATGTCTTGGATAACCCGACGGTTGGTGTGGGTTAATCATACGATTATAAGTGTGATTACATACATTTGTTTAATCAGTCACATGACAAAACATATATAAACCAATCTACAGCTTCTTGGTCAAGATGGCAAGCATGGAGCGCATGTTCAGTAACTTGTGGAAGTGGGATTACTAGACGTACGCGTCAATGCATTGAAGACACGGTAGATTCGGCTGACAGCGAAGGTTGTGTTGGACACTCGGTCGATTCTAAGACGTGCAGGATAGCAGATTGTCCTAATTTTCACGGTTGGTAGAATTAATGGACATATTTTGTATTCTGAATGTTGTGACATTTGTGACAATGGTGTTCAGTTAACTTGTCAGTATTTTATTTTTGTTTTGTTTAATGGAACACTTTTCTTAGCGTTAATGTACTTAAAGGATGCAAAGATACGTTACAGGCTGGACACAACAAAAGTGGAATATACAGAATTAACAACCCGAGAAATAATCAAAGTTTGAAAGTTTACTGCGATCAGACCACTGACGATGGAGGTTGGATGGTTGGTGAAGATTATTTAACTATTCGTCTTTTTAATATCTACTAATGAATATACGTTTAAGATATTTCAGCGGCGTACTGACGGCTCAGAAAACTTCTATCGCACTTGGACTGAATATCAGGAAATGTTTGGGAATCTTAGTAATGAATTTTGGTTAGGTGAGTCGAATATTTTAACAAAATAGAACTAACAATTAATGTAAAGTTTAAAATTTAAAGGACTCGAAAATCTTCATGCTTTAACTAAGGGTAAAGAACATGAACTAAGAATCGAATTGAGAGATTGTGAAAATGTTAGGAAATTTGCCAAATTCGCGTAAGATTTTGAACTGATATTAATTACACTCACAATACATTTTATAGGAATTGTTTTTACAGTTCATTTTCCATCGGATCCGTTGAACAAAATTATTCCTTGAAAGTTACAGGTTATTCTGGAAATGCAGGTAAGAAAAAGTGAAAAGGCAAAACCGTTTGATGCGATATAAAAATAAGTTTATTGTAGGGGATTCACTTTCATACCACAACGGGCGGCACTTCACTACCAAAGACGTGGATAACGATTCTAACCCTAGTGGTAATTGCGCTATTACATACCATGGAGCTTGGTGGTATGGTCATTGTTACCAATCCAATTTGAACGGGGCGTACCTGAACTGCCAAACTACAACTAGCGAAGCTGCAAGTTGGAGAACATTTCACGGCACAAAATATTCATTGAAATTCATTGAGATAAAATTCAGACAGATATAAAGGTTATAATCAATCAACTTCATATAATGTAAAACTATGACATATACAGCAATGAAAATAGCATATTTTTTGGGTATAACAGTGTTGCAAAAAGTTTCCCAAATTGGGTAATAAAAGTCGGGTGTAAATAATGTTCATGTACAAATAAACAACAAATAAAAAAGTAAGTATATTCGTTCCATCTTTTTGTATGCTCCCGTTTAAAAAATAATTAAAGAAGTAAAACCTCCCTCAAATATCAGCAAAAGTCGTTAAATTTCGAAGCTTGTGATATAATTGATAAAACGTGCGAAGAAAGAAAATTTGTTTATGGGAAACGTTATAAACGTGTTTATCTTATTTTGGTCACTGCAAATATAACGATAACACAACGATTGGTGATGGGGTGCAAGTCCAAACCGATGTTCTGTGAGTTGGTTGTGCCATCATTCCAATGACGTCATCCCAGCCACGGCAAATGCACGTGATGAGCGTAGCCGCACCGCCGCGACTGTCGGGGAATTCCCCGCCCTTAGGCGCTGCGTTTTTCAATTGTGCACATCTCTCAAAATCAGAGCCACATACCACTTATGCCCATTTAATACTGCGTTACGATGAAAAACTTATAATATGGTATACTACAGTCTACCCAGATGTTTACTGCTATAAACATTATGATAATGTAAATGTTGGTTTGTAGTATAAAATTAGGCGTTTTTATAAAACAATAGTATAAGAGAAAATTTGTGCATAAACATGGCAACTATAGTAAAAAGTATATGATCACTACACAATTCTTATCCATATCAAATATATATGCTGTGTGTGGTCCAACTGCAAGACCGTAAATATCTTCCACTACATATTCTGGAATACTAGAAAAAGACCTGATTTACATGCGAATAAACCTGTAATGACCCACGAGAAATATAAGCACAATGTAAATGATCCTGTAATGAAGAACTCTGGGAATTCACGATAAGCAGTGCGTTGCATATGTGACCAAGACTATATATAATTCGCTAAGCTTTGAAATCAAAGTATACATGCAATAACATCGGTTACTATCTAATTGACTCCGCCATAGATCTTTGTGTATGGGATGGCCGGTCATTTAATAAAGATCATTTTATTTTGAAAATTAACTAGAATGTCAAAACATTCACACGCGAGGCTGTAGTATTTGCGTTATTTAATATGTAAATTTGTGACAACAGTTTATCTGTTCACCAAAAATATCTGCA
>CH001357.1:890775-911080 GCA_000149265.1 Ciona savignyi | reverse complement strand
AATATGTGCATACGAGGCCAACACAAATAGACTCCGGTAGTGACTGGTACGGATAGGTCGATGTAAGTTTAATAAACAGTTCCTACGTAACAGACAGTCCTTTGTTTTCTCAAACTTATACAATGAACCACTGTCATTCGGTCACATTTCTCCTCACGCAAGTCTGTGGGAAAATACTCAATTCGTGGAAATGATCTTGTTGTGTTGAAACCACAATTCAAGTTTATCCCGATAAAAGGAGAATAGTACAGTCTTGATCACAATCTGGTTTTGCAAAAACAACTTCGTAACTTTTGCTGTGCAACTTGCCTTTTTCCAACTTCTTTGGCGTGTGTTATAAAAGTGTTCAAATTACAAGAATACGGCACACAAAATTATAGAAGGGTGAAAGATAGAAATTAAATAAGTTATAAGAAATTGTGCTTGATTTAAAGCCGAAAGTACTCATCAGTTAGTGGTTAAGTATATATACAATATACAATGATCGCTAGTTATCTAGGTTAAGCCAGAAAAAGATATATATATTACAACGTGCCGCGATTTTAAAACCTCAATCGAATTTATCCTACAGGACCAAACAGAAATAACATGATATGATATTTACTTCATTGTAACTTATTTTGGGGGTGGGCTCGCGCTTTTCGAGGCTAAAATGCTGGAGCGTTGGCTAAGCTTGCTTCAGCTGGCTGCCTTACGGTCTCTCGCGAACTGCGCAGCTAAAAATCTATAGGTTCACTCACCACAAAACGCCTACTAATTATTATAGTAGCCACGATTTGTAAACAAACCTTAATCTCAAAGTCTAATTCTTGATCCAATATAGTTGTATTCTGCGTCATTAAATATAACAGTTTCGTTTGCAAACAAGTTACATAGTTTGGTGCAACTTATCTGTTCGTATGCCAGTTATCTAGCCTGGGGCACGTTATATTTTACTGTTCATATTTTCTAGAATATATATGGCTTTTTACGAGGTTTAAAAAGTTAGGGTGCGACGAGTTTCACACCTGTAAATTTTTAACTGCGGGAAATAAAAGTGGAAAAACTCTGATAACGATTTAAAAAGTGAAATTACATAGGCCAAACGAGGTGATAATTACGTAACGATTAATAACACGTGAAAGTCGATAAATCTCAAACGCAAAAAAAAACGACGTAAAAAACACAAAATATTTTTGACATAAATTAAAACAAATATTTGTACGAGATGCTTTATATTCTAAACTTTATTTGAACTAATAATATAGCTTATTTTTACATAGCAGTGTAATAAATTGCAAAAATGCAAAGTCAATCTGTGTCTATTCTTTCATTTCTGTTTTTCGTGCTGATCATCAGCGACGTTCGCAGCCAAAATTCTCGACACGTCACTTTATCATGCGGAAATGATGTCACTTCCGAGAAAGGAGAGCCAGGTCAAACGGGTAAAAAAGGTCCTGTGGGTGAACGTGGGATGGAAGGACCCAAGGGCGCAAAGGGCGAACTTGGCTCATGTGACCCATCATGTAGATCGGCCTTTAATCAACTAAGCGAGAAAGTTCGAAGACTGGACAATACTCTGGAAATTCTGGGTAAATTTGCAACAATCATATATTTATTAACAATAACCACTTTACCTATGATTTAGGATTAATAAAGAGCTGTAAAGTAGCTTTGCAGTTAGGCCACAATGAAAGTGGAATATACAACATTTTCAATCCAAGAAATCAACAGCTCTTGGAAGTTTACTGCGATCAAACTACAGACAATGGAGGTTGGATGGTCAGTTGGTATATTTGTTGGCTGTTTCTGACTGCACTCATTACTAATAAACATATGTTGAAGGTGATTCAGCGTCGTACAGACGGCTCTGAAAACTTCTTTCGAACATGGGCTGAATATCAAGAGAAGTTTGGAAATCTTAGTAATGAATTTTGGTTAGGTGGGATGTTTTATGTTATATTATTTATTACAATAAAACATTTACTCACATATTCCAATATATTAGGTCTGGAAAACCTTCACGCTCTAACCAGAACGGGGAGTTATGAACTAAGAATCGAATTGGAAGATTGTGCAAACATTAGAAAGTTTGCAAAGTTTAGGTTTGTCTTTGTCAAATGGCAATTATAAATACGTTTGTACTAATCAATAATTTATATAACCTTTGTTTAGCTTCTTTTTCATCGGCTCCGTTGAAGAACAATATACATTGACAGTATCCGGTTACTCCGGAAACGCAGGTAAGAGTGTATTAAGATCGCTTAATTCGTCATAGAGATATTTCTTTGTATTGCAGGAGATTCGCTTTCATACCACAACGGGCGTCCCTTTACAACCAAGGACATGGATAACGATTCACGCAGTGGAAGTAATTGCGCTGTGTTAAATCATGGAGCTTGGTGGTATGAGAATTGTTACCATTCCAATCTGAACGGGGAGTACCTGAACTGCCAAACTACAACTAGCCAAGCTGCAAATTGGAGAACATTTCACGGCCATCAATATTCATTGAAATTCATTGAAATGAAATTCAGACCGATATAAAGGTTATAATTAATCAGCTTCATTTAACGTAAAACCGTGACATATACAGCAATGAGAATTGCATATTTTTTGGGAATAATATTATTGTAAAAATTGTGGTGTAATTTGCTGTTGATGTAATAATAAACAACAAATAAAAAGTATGTATAATCGTCCTGTCTCTTTGTGTGTCCCAGTTTAATAAAAATAATCAAAGAAGTAAAACCCTTGGCAACCAGACAGTAAACGGTGAAGAAAAAAATCATTCATGTTTTTTTAGACAGAAATACTGTCTCTTAAAAAGATACCTTTCAATTTTTTTGGCGATTTAATTTTTTTTAGTTTATTTATTTTTTGCCCCAAAATTAAAAAACGAATCAAACGAATCAAATTTCGTTACAGAAACAGGATAAAACGACAAAACGAACAGTAGTTAAAACACGACTTTAAAAAAAGATATAATATAAAAATATGGCGGACGCGGCAGCCAAACCTAAGCGAAAGAACAATTATAGGCAAACAAAATTGTAATTAATATAAATACCAATGGATATGGGGGCTGAAGAAGAGTGTGCGGTAAAGCGCGACCAGTAGAAGGTGGGGGCGGGGATAAACAGAAATATCGTGTTTCAAAAATATTGTAACTGAGAACATTTTAAAACTGTTCTGTTTTTACCAGCAAAGATTAAAACGATCCCCATGAATTAACTTTCAGCTGCTTTTTTTCCATTACTAAATAATAGCCAAATAAATAAATCACAGCACAGGAACAGAAAAAGACGGCAACAGCCGTTAAAACACACCATCCAAAAAATAATTATTAAATATAACGGACATGTCTACAGAACCTAAGCGAGATTAAAATAATTAAAATCAAACGATATAAAGCCTTGAAAAATTAAATAATCTAATCTAAATCATTACATCGTAAAAGGTTAATTAACCGAGCACTATTTGACGATGTTCTTTAACTGGTATTTGTATAATTTTAAAAGATCCATTTGATAATATTGGGTGTGTGTAACCTTTGGTAAAATGAAGAGCGTTACAATTGGATCACGACCATTAGATTACCCTGTGCCATGTTTGTTTTCCATAGGATTGACATCAATTTGATTTTAAAATATCCACTTAATTTGATAAAGACATCCACGTAACTATACATCCGCTAACTAAACAGCGAAGTAATCTGATTGCCCGAGTGGTAACGCACCTGCGTTTTTCACTTACGAAAAATAATCCTTCGATGATCGTTTAACCACATTTATCGACTGCCTTAACCCTTCGACAGTTATTGTCTTGGGCCATGGTATCACTGTACGCGGCATTTTAAAGCTGTCCAGTAAAATTGTTCACACCTTAAAGAGTAAGACAAAAGATGGTCAGTCACCTCTGTGTCCGAGAGAGTCTCACTGATGCAAAGTCAGTGGAATAACGAGAGAAACAAGTTGAGATTGCGACTATGATAGGCATATTGACTCTATAATATACTTTAAAAGATATGTGATGTAGTAAATTTTCATTTTTAAAATTAGACGTGGGCACAAGTTTAAACCGATGTTCTGTTAGTTAGTTGTGTCATCATTCCAATGACGTCATCCCAGCCACGGCAAATGCACGTGATGAGCGTAGCCGCAACGCCGCGACTGTCGGGGGATTCCCCGTCCTTAGGCTCTGCGTTCCTCAAGTACGCACATCTTTCAAAATCAGAGCCACATATCACTTATGCCCATTTAATACTGTGTTACGATGAAAAACTTATACTATGGTATACTACGGTCTACACAGATGTATACTGCTATAAACATTAAGATAATGTTAATGTTGGTTTGCAGCATAAAATTAGGCGTTTTTATGAAACAATAATATAAGAGAAAATTTGTGCATACACATGACAACTATAGTAAAAAGTATGATCACTACACAATTCGTATCCATATTAAATATTAATGTGTGTGGTCCAAGTGCAAGACCGTAAATATCTTCCACTAAATATTCTCGAATTCTATAGGAAAAGACCTGGTTTACATGCGAATAAACCTGTAATGAACCACTTGGAATTCACGAAAAGCAGTGCGTTGCATATGTGACCAAGCCAATATATAAATTCGCCGAGTTTGAAATAAAAACATACATACAATAACATCGGTTTCTATCTAATTGACTCTGCCCTAGATCTTTTTGTATGGGATAGCCGGTCATTTAATAAAGCTCATTTTATTTTGAAAATTAACTAGAATGTCTTATGACAACAGTTTATCTGTTCACCAAAAATATCTGCATTACCAAGCCACCACAAATAGACTCCGGTAGGGACTGGTACGGATAGGTCGATGTAAGTTTAATAAACAGTTCCTACGTAACAGACAGTCCTTTGTTTCTTCAAACTTATTCAATGAACCACTGTCATTTGGTCACATTTCTCCTCACGCAAGTCTGTGGGAAAATACTCACTTCGTGGAAATGATCTTGTTGTGTTGAAACCACAATTCAAGTTTATCCCGATAAAAGGAGAATAGTACAGTCTTGATCACTGTCTGGTTTTGCAAAAACAACTTCGTAACTTTTGCTGTGCAACTTGCCTTTTTCCAACTTCTTTGGCGTGTGTTATAAAAGTGTTCAAATTACAAGGATAAAGCACAAAAAAATATAGAAGGCTGTAAGGTCTAAATACGTTGTAAGAAATTGTGCTGGATTTAAAGCCGAAAGTACTCATCAGTTAGTAGTTATTTATGTATATACAGTATGTGGTGACCTACGTTTGATAAGTACTCATTGTAGACTGTATTTAACTACGAATCTAGATAATATTGTAGGAAGCCGTTGCTGGCTGCTTGACTATCGTATTAGATTGTTCCTTGTAGGCCTCAGGTAAGTCGGTTACCACACTAACTTTAATTGTATTAATCAATTGAGGCAATTAACTTAGTACTTGTTACGAGTTAAATCGTTAGATGTTTTAACGATATAGATTCCAGATAAAATTCTCAGTATCGTCACATACAAGAAATTTCTTAATGCGTTAGGAGCCCTCTCGAGCAAAAGTGAAATAAACTTATATAGGCAAAATATCCGACAGCTGCGGTAATAATCGTAAACCTAATAATAATATTTCAGTGATGATGCATTGTCAGCGCAAATTCCGGCTGCTGCCATCATAAATCTTATGTAAACACATGAGGTCGCTACAATATAATGCACAGGTTAATTCACACAAGCAAACTGACAATGTACACAATGCTTTACTGAACGTTACAATGCACTAGTTAGAGGAGTTCCGACCTCCAACCAGCCAGCTGGACAAGGCTTCTCCTAACATAAAACCTTTGATAGAGAGTCATATTCATGGATGTGCATAGTATAGAGATCGGATAGAGTGCAAAGCATCAGCAAGTACTTCTTTCTATCGCATTTTGTGGGAGTTGGCTGCTAATCAGCATTAATTTAACCGTCCGCCAAATCGTCTGGTTAAAACGTTTTCATTGGGAATTCCCGGCTGGGTGGTACAATGTCGTGCGGCTGGTCGCGACACCACGTGATGTTAAGTATTCCTTTAGTTCTCTCGACATAGAAGTACAAACAAGCACAGGAGCTCAGTCAAGCTGAAAATGACTGTTCGTGTCGTCACATCCTTGCACGTGAAGGCAAAAGAAAACCGACTATACTCGTCAATCACCACAAGAAGATACTTATTCATACCTTTCACATACCCCTTGAAGTCAATGCCGATACGTTTCTATGGCTGTGTTACCATTATAAGGCTTTCTTTTCTCCTTATTCTTGTAATAGCGTGGCTTTAGTTCCGCACTTTGCACATGTATTCTTTGCGTTGTTCAACGAATACGGCAGGTTCTTGCTTCTAACAAAGTTCGACAGTCTTGTTATACTACTGTGGCACAATGTCTCGTGAATACGTTCAAGGTTCTGAATACTAGTGGAACCGTATATTCTGGATAAGGTATTAGAAGCGAAGTTATCGATGCCAGGTTTGTGTCGAATTTCATAACTAAACGTGCCTAGCTCGGCACGCCAAAGCTGGATTTTGGCATTTTTTATTTTACCTTTACGTTTTGGGTCCAACATGAAAGCAACCGATTTCTGATCTGTTACCATCTTAAAATTTCGGCCATGTAAGTAGTATTTCACATTCATACAGCTTCCTTTTCCACTGATGGGTAGCGACATTTTGATTGAGACAATGTTCTCGACATAAATGCAACGGGCCGCCCTCCCTGGCTTAAAACAGCTCCGATAGCAAAGTCCGAAGCGACACACTCGACGCAGAATGGTTCGTTATCTTTAATACATTGTAAACATGCATATAGTAATTAATTCCCGACGCAGAGATTCAAATGCATTGACCGCGTCCTTTTCCATAGGAAAACTCGTTATTTTGGTAAGTGGTGAAATTTTCTTGGAAAATTAACAATCTATCGGGCATAATAAGCAAACATGCCTGCTCATCGTTCAGCTCTTTCGAGGTTCTGGGGATCGGGAGGTCTAGTAACGGCCGGCGGAGACGTTCAGGGTCGGGTTTTATTTGCCCTTGTGAAACTCTGTATCCAAGAATATCGATCTCACGGACAGAAAATACACACTTGGTTTCGTTAAACCTGAAGTTCTGTGCTTCGACAGCCCTAAAGAAGGCGTCCAGGCTCTTGTCGTGTTCTTCACGGTCCCTGCCTGCAAGTGTGATGTTGTCGAGGTACGCGACGACGTTTTTAAGATGTTACTTCTCGATAAGTCGATCTATAATTGTTTGGAAAGCAGATACACCGTTGGTGACTCCAAATGGTAGTCTCCAATATTAAAATAACTGCCAGTCTGCCTCGAAAGCGGTAAATGCTTGATCTTCTTTGGCCAACAGAACTTGATAATAAGCGAATTTTAGTTCAAGAGTGCTGTGGATTTTGCACATGGCTATCTGATTAATTTGCACGTCGATTCGTGGCAAAGAATAGTAGCATCAAAACAAGTAAAACGGTTTATGGTCTGTGAGTAGTCTATAACCATTCTGGTTTTGTTTAGTTTATCCTTGGTAACCAATACCTGCGCTTTCCATGGCGGATCGGAAGGTTCGATGACACTATCTGTTAATTAATTAGGATAGAGACTTCTTTCATGAAACATCGGTCTTTTTGATTGAATCGGTGTGATGTTTTTGCTACTCGTGTTGCAAGTTTATTATCGAGGTATTTAAATACAACGCTGCAACTATATATTGCATTGGTTAAGCCTTTGTTTTAGAATTGCCGCCTTGGTCCACCCATTTGAAATAGAACGACATTATGCATTTGCATAAAATCTTGGCCTAAAATTACATCAGCACATAGGTCTTGCATGAATCCTATATTGAGTGGGGTTATATTTCATCTTGAGGTATATATTTCATTGTCAAGTTGTATTTGAACTGATGCCATCCCGACCATTGTAACACCAAGCCCCGTTGAAGCTATGGTAATTCTATAGTTATCGCTTCTTAATTGAATACCAAATTTTCGACAGATTGCGGAATCCATATAAATTTTCGAGGAGCCCTAATCAATTAAAGTGTCGGCCGGATTTCCGTTTATTTTAGTTACGCCGAGAGCACCTGTAACTATTGACGATAGAGGTAGGCGTGGTAACGCAGCAAAGGTTTCCAACGGGAATCTTTTCATGGACATGGATGCTTCAGCGAAGATTTGCGAATACACTTGCAGTCGCTATCTCCTGACCATACGGGTATGGTAGATGCAGAGCGTTTTGATTAGAGAGATCTGTCGGTGTGGCAGCAACAAAGCTTTGACTGCCATGGATTGTTTCTGTGTGTGGTACAGAGATTCTACTTGGTCGTAAGCATTTTTAAGTGTTAGGCATTCATTCTCTAGTAACCGCTGTCGAATAGCGTGACAGTTCAGACCGTTTATGAAGGCATCGCGGATCATTTTACTTGGTAGATATTGGTTTAAGAGTCATTGAACTTACAACCCTTAAATAGAATTTCCAGTGCCTGAAAAAATCCGCTAATGTTTCCCCGAGCTGTTGACGCCGCGTCGAGAGAAGATATCTCTCAAAAAAATATTTTTTGGCTTGAGATATATCTTTTCAAGGATTTGAATTGCATCTTCGTATGTTTTCGCGTCCTCCACATATGCGTATATTGACGGTGCTATAAAGTTGATAAGCAGTCCATATTTGTCCGAGCCAGAGCTTGCTGCGGAATGTGCAGCGACCACAGCTTCCAGAAAGAAGTTGAATGTTTTTTAACCAATGCTTGAACGTCTGTGCTTGAGAATTCGGATCCGTTTCTAGTTTTGCTGGTTAAAGCAGATGATCCATTCATTCGTAGTTTAATAAATTGTTGTGACCTCTGGTACGTGTAACTAGAGAGTGTCAACCACGTGTGTAACCATCACTATTTGTAAAACTCATGTTGTATACCCTATCTTCATGCTACAGGGTCCATAACCATAATTTGTATTTTATACACTGAGTATGTAGTTTTTGTTTCTGCAAGCATAAACGCATGGGCCCCATAGTTAACATACCAAACATATTTTCAATAATTAGTTAAATAAACAATAAACGTCTTAAATTTACGAACATTTCACCACAAATGTTTTAAATTATAGCTTCTTTTTAAGCGCTGTAGTGAAAAAAAAGCTAAATTCCCAAATAGTCCGATTTAGTTTTTGATTGTTTCAGGAAAATCCCCTGGGTTTAGTAGATAAGTTTCTGTTTTTACATAAGTGAGTCATGTTATGCAGCAATTCTTAAAGTTGTAATCTGATTTGTCGACTTTTTGTTGGGGATGTCAGTGCGATATGGTATGCCTGTCACATCATAATTCAGGAACATATCTTCGTTTTCATGGAAATTAACCTCAGTAAATGTTTTCTTTATTTAATATACAGAATGTCTAATGTTTTAACATTTTACCGAATTTTAATAAAATTAGAGCAGCCATTCAAGCGCTATGGCCACAAAATCGAAACCATGTTGTCTAATCTAAACCATGTTGTCTAAGAAATGTCCAATTTTCATTGCGATTTCATTACTTCTTTTGGTAGACTATCCTACAGGACCAAACAGAAATAACATAATATAATATTTACTTCATTGCAAATCTTACTATACTATTCTAAACTTTTATTTAAAATTAATAATTTAGCTTATTTTTATAACGCAGTTGAATAAATTGCAAAAATGCAAAGTCAATCTGTGTCTATTCTTGCATTTCTGTTTTTCGTGCTGGTCATCAGCGAGGTTCGTAGCCAAAGTTCTCGACACGTGACTTTATCATGCGGTGACCCGTCATGTAGATCGGCGTATAATCAACTAAGCGAAAAAATTCGACGATTGGAAAGTACTGTTGAAACACTAGGTAAATTTGCAGCGTTAAGATGTTACCCGACCGTTTTAGTTTAGCAAGTGTATGGTCAAGAAACGCGATTTAATAAGTCATTAAAAAGATTATTAACAATTGTGTAAATCAGTGACTGAAACATGGTGTAATACACCCCGCAAACAGAAACCAACTGCGCAACCAGAAAGAGAACGTAGTTAAAAATTGATTTATATCAAATGCTTAAAAATCTCTTCCAGTTTAATAAAATTATCCTTGATTCAGTACCCCCAAGAAGTTGCAAAGAAGCGTTACAGTTAGGACGCAACGTGAGTGGGATCCATTACATACATAATCCTAGAAATCAACAAATTTTGGAAGTTTACTGCGATCAAACCACGGACAATGGCGGTTGGATGGTCAGTTGATTTTTTTGTTGGCTATTTGTGATTATACTCATTACTAATGAAACATATGTTAAAGGTGATTCAACGTCGCACAGACTGGATCTGAAAACTTCTATCGAACGTGGGCTGAATATCAAGAGAAGTTTGGGAATATTTATAATGAATTTTGGTTAGGTGGGATGTTTTATGTTATATTATTTATTACAATAAAATATTTACTCACATATTCTAAAATATTAGGTCTGGAAAACATTCACGCTCTAACCAGAACGGGGGGTTATGAACTAAGAATCGAATTGGAAGATTGTGCAAACATTAGAAAGTTTGCAAAGTTTAGGTTCGTCTTTGTCAAATAGCAATTATAATTACGTTTGCACTAATCAATAATTTATATAACCTTTGTTTAGCTCCTTTTCCATCGGCTCCGTTGAAGAGCAATATTCATTGACAGTATCCGGTTACTCTGGAAATGCAGGTAAGAATGTATTAAATCTCCTTAATTCGTCATAGAGATATTAAATTTGTATTGCAGGAGATTCGCTTACCTATCACAACGGGCGCCCCTTTACAACCAAGGACATGGATAACGCTCCCAATGGTAGAGATAATTGCGCTGTGTTACATCATGGAGCTTGGTGGTATGGTGGTTGTTACTATTCCAATCTGAACGGGGCGTACCTGAACTGCCAAACTACAACGTTGCAAGCTGCATGTTGGTTTACATTCCGCGGCCACCAATATTCATTGAAGTTCATTGAGATGAAATTCAGACCGATATAAAATTTATAACGAATCAACTTCATATACCGTAAAACCGTGACATATACAGCAATGCGAATAGCATATTTTTTGTGTATAAAATTGTTGTAAAAGTTGTCCTAAACCGGGTAACAAAATTTAGGTGTAATTTGCTGTTGATGTAAAAATAAACAAAAAATTAAAAAGTAAGTATAGCCTATTCATCTCTTTGTGTGTCCCAGTTTAATGAAAACGAATAATCAAGAAAGTGAAACCTCCTTCGTACCATTGCCAATATACATATCGTAATATGCAGCAGTTCTACACCCTACTGTAGCTGGATATCCGTTTTATATCACCGAAATATTGTACGGAACATGTCAGGTGGTTCATTAATTATCCATGATACATCTTACTATTGGTGACGTGGTTTAACAATACTCAGCAAACCAATATTTTGTAAATTTTCGATATAGATATTATAGAATAAGCATGATTAAAACACGGAAGAAACATCACTGCGGCATTCGTCAAATTACCCCCCACATCGGGTTACCGGGGTATGTGTTGTATATGATCGAGATATTCATTTAGTTTTAGTAAAACCAATATAGTCCACTGGGTTCATTGGATGTTAGCTATATGCATTATGCAGGGATGCAACGGACAAAACCACCTAGCTGGAAAAATGAAGGATTCACCGTACGTAAAAGGTGTGGCAGCACTTTAACTTTATAACCAGGCGAACAAGGGGTGACTAAAACTCAAGTATTTTATTGAGTAATCGCAAAGCGTGAAGCCAGTTAAAACACTGTATACAGGGGCACAGCTTAAGTGGGTATGGTAAAATTGGGAGAGCGGTCAGGCCAAAAGGGATCATCCCAAGTTCTCGCTCTTATTATGGAATTGTGCACGGTTTATATAAAAATTAAAACAGGAAACATGTGTTTTTACACGAGGCTTGGCATGTGTTAAACGGAACTTGCGGGAAACGATTGAATGACTAAGCTGCAAAAAACAGGAAACTCATCGTAACTTCCCACGCACAAAATATAATGAACGCATGAAATGACGAAATAATAGTTAAAATACAGCGATACAATTATATATACGTGTGGGATTTCCACAAAGGTTTTCATACAGTTTAAGTGATGCATTGCCCAAACGCCTTGGAAGAAGTGAAATGTTTCAGGGGAGTTGTTATCTGTCTAATCTTAAAGGGAACATTAAATGAAAAAATGCTTTGTTTCCTACACTATCAAATTAGTGCACTAAAAGCTTTGAAAAGTCTTCATAATACAAAACATATTGCTTTGGCAACCAGACAGTAAACGATAAATAGAAGAATCTTTAATGTTTTTGGACAAAAATACTGTCTCTCAAAAATATAGCTTTCACTTTTGGGGGGGATAAACATAAATATCGTGTTTCAAAAAAATTGTAACTATTAGATCCTTTTTTACCAGTAAAGATTAAAACGGTCCCCATGAACTAACTTCATCTGCTTTTCTTTTTGTTCTCATCTAAAAAATGACGTTTTCAATTCTTCGTTTTCTTTCCGCTAAATTCACCTATCAGACCCATGTTTTTTTACCAATTTGAGAACACACGGTTTAGTTCAGCTTATTTATTCTTTGCCCCAGTATTAAATAATAGCAAAAGAACTATATTACAGCATAGAAATCGAAAAAGACAGCAAAACGAACAGCAGTTAAAATACACCATAAAAAATAAAGTATTAATAAATAATTGCTACCAAACCTAAGCAAGAATAAATAATTGGGAAAGGTCAGCCCTATTAAAATGCATTGAATCGAAAAAAAGTGTTTCGAAAATCGTTTCCTGAAACGTTTTTTCGTTTCGAAACGCTAAATTTTGTTTTGGAAACTTTTTTTCAATTTTTTTTTTAATTTAAATCACTTTTTTAACATTTTACAAAAATTGTGCCGAAACGTTTTTCGAAACGTTTTTCGAAACGTTTTTCGAAAGTTTTTTCGATCAAAATCCTTTTCCGCTAGATGGTGATATTAAGCAAAAAAAAGTGTATTTTGAAACGTCTTCGAAGTAAAACTTTCGAAACAGATTTGTTACTGAAAACAAAATCGTTTTTAAGTAAACATCAATATAATAAACTAATTATATTAATTGGAGAGCACCTTTATAGTAATATTTGTTTTAAATTGAAAGAGTAGGCTAATACACTTAGATTACACAGAACATATCTTCATTATTTGCTTCTGATAAGTTTTTGTGATAGTTCAGGTAAAACATGTGCACTAGACATATGTAAGTTAAACCAATATATCGTGTCAGTGCCTTTTTTTTCTTTTTACAATATTTGTATGCAAGTTCTCAAAAATTTTTCGAAATTTGTTTTCAAAACATATTTCATCAAAATTTGTTTCGAAATTTGTTTTCAAAACATATTTCATCAAAATTTGTTTCGAAATTTGTTTTCAAAACATAATTCATCAAAATTTGTTTCGAAATTTGTTTCAAAATGCATTGTTAGAAAGCAACACAAGCAAGTAGTTGGAATTTGTATAAAATACTTAAAAAGACGAAGTTATTTAAACTCATTAGGCCTACATCATATCCACACCACTTCTAAAATTTATACCTGCATATACTTGTCTTTTTACTTTTAAAGAAATAAATTTTCCTAAAAAACAAATTGTCAACTCATTACATTATTTGTGCTGATAGCCAGAGGTCGTCAGCTCGAATCCCACCAGTGGCAGGATGTTTCTTGTTACCTACACGATTTTACTACCCTTATTGATCTCGTCGGGTGAGCAGGTATACGGAGTAACGTACGTTTGTATGCATTACATCATTTGTATGCAAATTCAAAAATTTGTTCCAAGATATCTTTTTAAAACATATTAAAAAATGTTTCGAAACATAATTTGATGGAATAGGTTGTTAAAACATGTTTTATTAAAATTTGTTTTGTTTTTGAAAACATGTTTGTTTAAACTAATTATATCAATTTAATACCACCTCCATAGCATTGTTTTTAAATTGAAATAGTAGGCTATTTATTACACTTAGAATGGGATAGAATAGGATATGATATTCATGTGTATCCCCCTGAATGGGAAATCCAAAGGTCAGATCACATCGCGCCCATCGTCGGGTTACCGAAGCTATTTCAGTATGTTGTAGATGATAGACACGTTTCTTTAATTTGGTGGAAGCCATTGATCTACTGGGTTCAGGCAATTTCCGTAAAGTGCCTTACCCAAGAACACAACCGACTAGCTAGCGATCAGTTTCCCACTTGCAATCTTTCGGCCAGACAAACTTAGATTACACACATACATTTATTATTTGTTTTTGATAAGTTTTTTAGATACTTAATTTAAAACATGTGCACTAGAACATATGTAAGTTAAACCAATATATCCAGTCGGTGCCTGTCGTTGAAATTAGTGAAAAATCGGTTTAAAGACGAAGTTATGTAAACTCATTACAACTTATACACGCCAATTCTAAAATTTATACCTGCACATATTTGTCCTTTCACTTTTATCGAAATGAATATACTTAAAAACACAAGTTGTCAACTCATTACCTTATTTGTGCTGATAGCCAGAGGTCGTCAGTTCGAATACTACCAGTGGCAGGATGTTTCTTGCTACCTACACGCTTTTACTACCTTCATTAAACGAGTCAGGTGATCAGGTATACGAAGTCACGAAATTTGTTTTCGAAACACATTTCATCAAAATTTGTTTCGAAATTTGTTTTCGAAACACATTTCATTAAAAATTGTTTCGAAATTTGTTTTCGAAACACATTTGATCAAAAATTGTTTCGAAATTTGTTTTCGAAACACATTTTATCGTAAAATGTTTCGAAATTTGTTTTCGAAACACTTTTCATCAAAATTTGTTTCAAAAGCTTAGCTTTTCGAAATATTTCCACAAAATCTGAAACATTCTTATTAAGAAACAAAAACAAGTAGTTGGAATTAACGAATCCACGCCAATTCTAAAATTTATACCACACATACGGTCCTATCAATTTCAACGAAATGAATATACTTAAAAAGACAAATTGTCAACTCTTTACATCATTTGTGCTGATAGATCGATGTCGTAAGTTCGAATCCCACCAGCGGCAGGATGTTTCTTGCTACATACACGCTTTTACTACCTTCATGTAACGAGTCAGGTGATCAGATATACGTAGTCACGTACGTTTGTATGAATTACATCATTTGTATTTAAATTCAAACTTTTTTGTCGAGATATCGTTTTAAAACATATTGAAAAAATATTTCGAAACATATTTTAATTGAATAGGGTTTTATAATGTTCTATTAAATTTTGTTTCGCAATTTCTTTTTGAAACCTATATCACCTAAATTTGATTTGAAATTTTTTTTCGAAAAAGTTTTATCAAAATAAGTAAACGAAATATCAGTTCTTTTAGGGGTGAACAAGTTTGCAAGGGTGTTACCAAATCATCTACCATTTTTTTAGATATATCAAAGTTGTTTTATTTTAACCCAAAGCGAACGTATTTATAGTTTGACGTGTGCGTCAATGGCGCGCGTTAGAAAAGAAAACGGAATATAGGGTTTATTGTTTGGGAGCAAGTTTACAAACGTGTTACGCAACCATCTACCAATTTTAATGCACTCACTACAACATACCGTCGATTTAGGCATAATAAAGATGTTTTATCTTAACCCGAAGCAAACATATTGATAATTTGACGTGGTACGAGTGCGTTAGTGGCGCGCGATAGAAAAATAAGGGAGATATCAGGTTCAATTTTTGGATACACGTTTACAAGTGTGTTATCCAGTCATCAAACAATTTTCATGCACTTAGTACAGCAAATCGTCGATTTAGATATATCAAAGCTGTTTCATTTCAACCCAAAGCGAACGTATTTATAATTTGACGTGATATGAGTGCGATAGTGGCGCGCGTTAGAAAAGGAAACGGAATATAAGGTTAATTATTTGGATACAAGTTAACAAGTGTGTTAACTAACCATTGACCAATTTTTATGCACTCACTACAACAAATCGTTGATTTAGGCATATCAAAGTTGCTTCATTTCAATCCAAAGCGTCCGTATTGAGAAGTTGACATAATGTGGGAGCGTTAGTGGCGCGCGTTAGAAAAAGTAAAGAGAATATAGGGTTACTTTTTTGGATACAAGTTTACAAGTGTGTTAGCCAATCATCTACCAATTTTTATGCACTTACTACAACAAATCGTCGATTAAGGTATATCAAAGTTGTTTCTATTTAACCGAAAGCGAACATATTAATAATTTGACATGGAATGAGTGCGTTAGTGGCGCGCGTTAGAAAAGTAAACGGAATGCAGGGTTCATTTTTCGTGTACAAGTTTACAAGTGTCTTACCCAACTATCTACCAATTTTTCATTTCTACCTACACGCTTTTACTACCTTCATTAAACGAGTCAGGTGATCAGGTATACGAAGTCACGAAATTTGTTTTAGAAACACATTTCATCAAAATTTGTTTCGAAATTTGTTTTCGAAACACATTTCATTAAAAATTGTTTCGAAATTTGTTTTCGAAACACATTTCATTAAAAATTGTTTCGAAATTTGTTTTAGAAACACATTTCATCAAAATTTGTTTCGAAATTTGTTTTCGAACACACATTTTATCGAAAAATGTTTCGAAATTTGTTTTCGAAACACTTTTCATCAAAATTTGTTTCAAAAGCTTAGCTTTTCGAAATATTTCCACAAAATCTGAAACATTCTTATTAAGAAACAAAAACAAGTAGTTGGAATTAACGAATCCACGCCAATTCTAAAATTTATACCACACATACGGTCCTATCAATTTTAACGAAATGAATATAGTTAAAAAGACAAATTGTCAACGCTTTACATCATTTGTGCTGATAGATCGAGGTCGTAAGTTCGAATCCCACCAGTGGCAGAATGTTTCTTGCTACATACACGCTTTTACTACCTTCATGTAACGAGTCAGGAGATCAGATATACGTAGTCACGTACGTTTGTATGCATTACATCATTTGTATTTAAATTCAAACTTATTTGTCGAGATATCGTTTTAAAACATATTGAAAAAATGTTTCGAAACATATTTTAATGGAATAGGGTTTTAAAATGTTTTATTAAATTTTGTTTCGCAATTTCTTTTCGAAGCCTATATCACCTAAATTTGATTTGAAATTTGTTTTCGGAAGAGTTTTATCAAAATAAGTAAACGAAATATCAGTTCTTTTAGGGGTGAACAAGTTTGCAAGGGTGTTACCAAATCATCTACCATTTTTTTAGATATATCAAAGTTGTTTTATTTTAACCCAAAGCGAACGTATTTATAATTTGACGTTTGCGTCAATGGCGCGCGTTAGAAAAGAAAACGGAATATAGGGTTTATTGTTTGGGAGCAAGTTTACAAACGTGTTACGCAACCATCTACCAATTTTAATGCACTCACTACAACATACCGTCGATTTAGGCATAATAAAGATGTTTTATCTTAACCCGAAGCAAACATATTGATAATTTGACGTGGTACGAGTGCGTTAGTGGCGCGCGATAGAAAAATAAGGGAGATATCAGGTTCAATTTTTGGATACACGTTTACAAGTGTGTTATCCAGTCATCAAACAATTTTCATGCACTTAGTACAGCAAATCGTCGATTTAGATATATCAAAGCTGTTTCATTTCAACCCAAAGCGAACGTATTTATAATTTGACGTGATATGAGTGCGATAGTGGCGCGCGTTAGAAAAGGAAACGGAATATAAGGTTAATTATTTGGATACAAGTTTACAAGTGTGTTAACTAACCATTGACCAATTTTTATGCACTCACTACAACAAATCGTTGATTTAGGCATATCAAAGTTGCTTCATTTCAATCCAAAGCGTCCGTATTGAGAAGTTGACATAATGTGGGAGCGTTAGTGGCGCGCGTTAGAAAAAGTAAACAGAATATAGGGTTACTTTTTTGGATACAAGTTTACAAGTGTGTTAGCCAATCATCTACCAATTTTTATGCACTTACTACAACAAATCGTCGATTAAGGTATATCAAAGTTGTTTCTATTTAACCGAAAGCGAACATATTAATAATTTGACATGGAATGAGTGCGTTAGTGGCGCGCGTTAGAAAAGTAAACGGAATGCAGGGTTCATTTTTCGTGTACAAGTTTACAAGTGTCTTACCCAACTATCTACCAATTTTTCATTTCTACCTACACGCTTTTACTACCTTCATTAAACGAGTCAGGTGATCAGGTATACGAAGTCACGAAATTTGTTTTAGAAACACATTTCATCAAAATTTGTTTCGAAATTTGTTTTCGAAACACATTTCATTAAAAATTGTTTCGAAATTTGTTTTCGAAACACATTTCATTAAAAATTGTTTCGAAATTTGTTTTAGAAACACATTTCATCAAAATTTGTTTCGAAATTTGTTTTCGAACACACATTTTATCGAAAAATGTTTCGAAATTTGTTTTCGAAACACTTTTCATCAAAATTTGTTTCAAAAGCTTAGCTTTTCGAAATATTTCCACAAAATCTGAAACATTCTTATTAAGAAACAAAAACAAGTAGTTGGAATTAACGAATCCACGCCAATTCTAAAATTTATACCACACATACGGTCCTATCAATTTTAACGAAATGAATATAGTTAAAAAGACAAATTGTCAACGCTTTACATCATTTGTGCTGATAGATCGAGGTCGTAAGTTCGAATCCCACCAGTGGCAGAATGTTTCTTGCTACATACACGCTTTTACTACCTTCATGTAACGAGTCAGGTGATCAGATATACGTAGTCACGTACGTTTGTATGCATTACATCATTTGTATTTAAATTCAAACTTATTTGTCGAGATATCGTTTTAAAACATATTGAAAAAATGTTTCGAAACATATTTTAATGGAATAGGGTTTTAAAATGTTTTATTAAATTTTGTTTCGCAATTTCTTTTCGAAGCCTATATCACCTAAATTTGATTTGAAATTTGTTTTCGGAAGAGTTTTATCAAAATAAGTAAACGAAATATCAGTTCTTTTAGGGGTGAACAAGTTTGTAAGGGTGTTACCAAATCATCTACCATTTTTTTTAGATAAATTAAAGTTGTTTCATTTTAACCCAAAGCGAACGTATTTATAATTTGACGTGTGCGTCAATGGCGCGCGTTAGAAAAGAAAACGGAATATAGGGTTTATTTTTTGGGAGCACAGTTTACAAACGTGTTACCCAAACATCCACCAATTTTAATGCACTCACTACAACATACCGTCGATTTAGGCATAATAAAGATGTTTTATCTTAACCCGAAACGAACATATTGATAATTTGACGTGTTACGAGTGTGTTAGTGGCGCGCGATAGAAAAATAAGGGAGATATAAGGGTCATTTTTTGGATACAAGTTAACAAGTGTGTTATCCAATCATCTACCAATGTTCATGCACTTACAACAGCAAAGCGTTAATTTAGGAATATCAAAGCTGTTTCATTTTAACCCAAAGCGAACATATTTAGAATTCGACGTGGTATGAGTGCGTTAGTGGCGCGCGCTAGAAAAGTAAACGGAATAGGGTTCATTTTTAGAAACAATTTTACAAGTGTGTTAACCAACCATCTACCAATTTTCGTGCACGTACTACAACAAATCGTCGATTTATATATATATCAAAGTTGTTTCATCCCAACCCAAAGCGAACATATTGCAAATTTGACGTGATATAAGTGTGTTAGTGGCGCGCGTTAGAAAGGTAAACGGAATATAGGGTTAGTTTTTCGTATACAAGTTTAAACGTGTGTTACCCAACCATGTACCAATTTTCATGCACTTATTACAACAAATCGTCGATTTAGATATATCAAAGCTGTTTCATCTCTACCAAAAGCGAACATATTGAGAATTGGACGTGGTTTGAGTGCCTTAGTGGCGCGCGTTAGAAAAGTAATCGGAATATAAGGTTTCTTATTTGGATATAAGTTAACAAGTGTGTTACCCAACCATATACCAATTTTCATGCACTTACTACAACAAATTGTTGATTTAGATATATCAAAGGTGTTTCATCTCTACCAAAAGCGAACATATTGAGAATTGGACGTGGTATGAGTGCGTTAGTGGCGCGCGTAAGAAAAGTAAACGGAATATAGGGTTAATTTTTCGTATACAAGTTTAAAAGTGTGTTACCCAATCATTTACCAATTTTCATGCACTTACTACAAGAAATCGTCGATTTAGATATATCAAAGCTGTTTCATTATAACCCAAAGCGAACATATGATAATTGAAGAATCCACCACAGGGCGAG
>CH001357.1:866769-881626 GCA_000149265.1 Ciona savignyi | reverse complement strand
ATTCACTTACTACAACAAATCTTGAATTTAGATATATCAAAGCTGTTTCATCTCTACCAAAAGCGAACATATTGAGAATTGGACGTGGTATAAGTGCGTTAGTAGTGCGCGTTAGAAAAGTAATCGGAATATAGGGTTAATTTTTCGTATACAAGTATAAAAGTGTGTTACCCAATCATCTACCAATTTTCATGCACTTACTACAACAAGATCGTCGATTTACATATATCAAAGCTGTTTCATCTCTACCCAAAGCGAACATATTGATAATTTGACGAGCTATGAGTGCGTTAGTGGCGCGCGTTAGCAAAGTAAAAGGAATATAGGGTTGATTTTTCGTATACAAGTATAAAAGTGTGTTACCCAAGCATCTACCAATTTTCATGCACTTACTACAACAAATCGTCGATTTAAATATATAAAAGCTGTGTCATCTCTACCCAAAGCGAACATATTGATAATGCGACGTGATATGAGTGCGTTAGTGCCGCGCGTTAGAAAAGTAAACGGAATATAGGGCTCTTTTTATGGATACAAGTGTGTTACCCAACGATCTACCAATTTCCATGCGTTTACTACAACACGATTGTTGATTAAGATATATCAAAGCTGTTTCATCTCTACCCAAAGCGATCATATTGATAATTTAACGTGGATATGTGTGCGTTAGTGGCGCGCGTTAGAAAAGTAAACGGAATATAAGGTTTCTTATTTGGATATAAGTTAACAAGTGTGTTACCCAACCATCAACCAATTTTCATGCACTTACTAAAACAAATCGTCGCTTTAGATATATCAAAGCTGTTTCATCTCTACCAAAAGCAAACATATTGAGAATTGGACGTGGTATCAGTGCGTTAGTGGCGCGCGTTAGAAAAGTAAACGGAATATAAGGTTTCTTATTTGGATATAAGTTAACAAGTGTGTTACCCAACCATCAACCAATTTTCATGCACTTACTAAAACAAATCGTCGCTTTAGATATATCAAAGCTGTTTCATCTCTACCAAAAGCAAACATATTGAGAATTGGACGTGGTATCAGTGCGTTAGTGGCGCGCGTTAGAAAAGTAAACGGAATATAGGGTCATTTTTTGGATATAGGTTTACAAGTGTGTTACCCAACTAACTACCAATTTTCATGCACTTGCTACAACAAATCGTCGATTTAGATATATCAAAGCTGTTTCATCTCTACCCAAAGCGAACATATTGATAATTTGACGAGCTATGAGTGCGTTGAGTGTGCAGCGCGTTAGCAAAGTAAAAGGAATATAGGGTTGATTTTTCGTATACAAGTTTAAACGTGTGTTACCCAACCATGTATCAATTTTCATCTACTTCCTACAACAAATCGTCGATTTAGATATATCAAAGCTGTTTCATCTCAACCCATAGCGAACATATTGATAATTTGACTTGGTATGAGTTCGTTATTGGCGCGCGTTAGAAAAGTAAACGGAATATAGGGTTAATTTTTCGTATTCAAGTTTAAAAGTGTGTTACCCAATCATCCACCAATTTTCATGCACTTACTACAACAAATCGTCGATTTAGATATATCAAAGCTGTTTCATCTCTACCCAAAGCGAAGATATTGATAATTTGACGTGTTATGAGTGCGTTAGTGGCGCGCGTTAGAGAAGTAATCTGAATATAGGGTCCTTTTTTGGATAGAAGTTTACAAGTGTGTTACCCAACCATCCACCAATTTACATGCACTTACTGCAACTAATTGTCCATTTAGAAATATCAAAGATGTTTCATCTCTACCCAAAGCGAACATATTGCTAATTAGACGTGGTATGAGTACTTTGGTGGCGCGCGTTATAAAAGTAAACGGAATATAGAATTCATTTTTTGGATATAGGTTTAAAAGTGTGTTATCCAACCATCTACCTATTTCCATGCATTTACTACAACAAATCGTTGATTTAGGTATATCAAAGCTGTTTCATCTCTACCCAAAGCGAACATATTGATAATTTGACGTGGTATGAGTGCGTTAGTGGCGCGCGTTAGAAAAGTAAACGGAATATAGGGTTAATTTTTCGTATACAAGTTTAAACGTGTGTTACCCAACCATGTACCAATTTTCATGCACTTATTACAACAAATCGTCGATTTAGATATATCAAAACTGTTTCATCTCTACCAAAAGCGAACATATTGAGAATTGGACGTGGTTTGAGTGCGTTAGTGGCGCGCGTTAGAAAAGTAATCGGAATATAAGGTTTCTTATTTGGATATAAGTTAACAAGTGTGTTACCCAATCATCTACAAATTTTTATATACTTACTACAACAAATCTTGAATTTAGATACATTCAAAGCTGTTTCATCTCTACCAAAAGCGAACATATTGAAAAATTTGGACGTGGTATAAGTGCGTTAGTAGTGCGCGTTAGAAAAGTAATCGGAATATAGGGTTCTTTTTATGGATACAAGTGTGTTACCCAACGATCTACCAATTTCCATGCAGTTACTACAACAAATTGTTGATTAAGATATATCAAAGATGTTTCATCTTAACCCAAAGCGAACATATTGATAATTTAACGTGATATGAGTGCGTTAGTGGCGCGCGTTAGAAAAGTAAACGGAATATAAGGTTTCTTATTTGGATATAAGTTAACAAGTGTGTTACCCAACCATCAACCAATTTTCATGCACTTACTAAAACAAATCGTCGCTTTAGATATATCAAAGCTGTTTTATCTCTACCAAAAGCAAACATATTGAGAATTGGACGTGGTATCAGTGCGTTAGTGGCGCGCGTTAGAAAAGTAAACGGAATATAGGGTTCATTTTTTGGATATAGGTTTACAAGTGTGTTACCCAACTAACTACCAATTTTCATGCACTTACTACAACAAATCGTCGATTAAGGTATATCAAAGTTGTTTCTATTTAACCGAAAGCGAACATATTAATAATTTGACATGGAATGAGTGCGTTAGTGGCGCGCGTTAGAAAAGTAAACGGAATGCAGGGTTCATTTTTCGTGTACAAGTTTACAAGTGTCTTACCCAACTATCTACCAATTTTTCATTTCTACCTACACGCTTTTACTACCTTCATTAAACGAGTCAGGTGATCAGGTATACGAAGTCACGAAATTTGTTTTAGAAACACATTTCATCAAAATTTGTTTCGAAATTTGTTTTCGAAACACATTTCATTAAAAATTGTTTCGAAATTTGTTTTCGAAACACATTTCATTAAAAATTGTTTCGAAATTTGTTTTAGAAACACATTTCATCAAAATTTGTTTCGAAATTTGTTTTCGAACACACATTTTATCGAAAAATGTTTCGAAATTTGTTTTCGAAACACTTTTCATCAAAATTTGTTTCAACAGCTTAGCTTTTCGAAATATTTCCACAAAATCTGAAACATTCTTATTAAGAAACAAAAACAAGTAGTTGGAATTAACGAATCCACGCCAATTCTAAAATTTATACCACACATACGGTCCTATCAATTTTAACGAAATGAATATAGTTAAAAAGACAAATTGTCAACGCTTTACATCATTTGTGCTGATAGATCGAGGTCGTAAGTTCGAATCCCACCAGTGGCAGAATGTTTCTTGCTACATACACGCTTTTACTACCTTCATGTAACGAGTCAGGTGATCAGATATACGTAGTCACGTACGTTTGTATGCATTACATCATTTGTATTTAAATTCAAACTTATTTGTCGAGATATCGTTTTAAAACATATTGAAAAAATGTTTCGAAACATATTTTAATGGAATAGGGTTTTAAAATGTTTTATTAAATTTTGTTTCGCAATTTCTTTTCGAAGCCTATATCACCTAAATTTGATTTGAAATTTGTTTTCGGAAGAGTTTTATCAAAATAAGTAAACGAAATATCAGTTCTTTTAGGGGTGAACAAGTTTGTAAGGGTGTTACCAAATCATCTACCATTTTTTTTAGATAAATTAAAGTTGTTTCATTTTAACCCAAAGCGAACGTATTTATAATTTGACGTGTGCGTCAATGGCGCGCGTTAGAAAAGAAAACGGAATATAGGGTTTATTTTTTGGGAGCAAGTTTACAAACGTGTTACCCAAACATCCACCAATTTTAATGCACTCACTACAACATACCGTCGATTTAGGCATAATAAAGATGTTTTATCTTAACCCGAAACGAACATATTGATAATTTGACGTGTTACGAGTGTGTTAGTGGCGCGCGATAGAAAAATAAGGGAGATATAAGGGTCATTTTTTGGATACAAGTTAACAAGTGTGTTATCCAATCATCTACCAATGTTCATGCACTTACAACAGCAAAGCGTTAATTTAGGAATATCAAAGCTGTTTCATTTTAACCCAAAGCGAACATATTTAGAATTCGACGTGGTATGAGTGCGTTAGTGGCGCGCGCTAGAAAAGTAAACGGAATAGGGTTCATTTTTAGAAACAATTTTACAAGTGTGTTAACCAACCATCTACCAATTTTCGTGCACGTACTACAACAAATCGTCGATTTATATATATATCAAAGTTGTTTCATCCCAACCCAAAGCGAACATATTGCAAATTTGACATAGTGTGAGTGCGTTAGTGGCGCGCGTTAGAAAAGTAAACGGAATAAAAGGTTAATTTTTTGGATACAAGTTTACAAGTGTGTTAACCAACCATCAGCCAATTTTCATGCAATCAATACAACAAATTGTTGATTTAGGTATATCAAAGTTGTTTTATTTCAACCCAAAGCGAACGTATTGAGAATTTGACATAATATAAGTTCGTTAGTGGCGCGCGATAGAAAAGTAAAGGAAAATAAGGTTCCTTATTTGGATATAAATTTACAATTGTGTTACCCAATCATCTACCAATTTTTATGCACTTACTACAACAAATCGTCGATTAAGATATATCAAAGATGTTTCATCTCATCCCAAATCGAAGATATTGATAATTTAACGTGGTATGAGGGCGTTAGTGGCGCGCGATAGAAAAGTAAACGGAATATAGGGTTCTTTTTATGGATACAAGTGTGTTACCCAATCATCTACAAATTTTTATATACTTACTACAACAAATTGTTGATTAAGATATATCAAAGCTGTTTCATCTCTACCCAAAGCGATCATATTGATAATTTAACGTGATATGAGTGCGTTAGTGGCGCGCGTTAGAAAAGTAAACGGAATATAAGGTTTCTTATTTGGATATAAGTTAACAAGTGTGTTACCCAACCATCAACCAATTTTCATGCACTTACTAAAACAAATCGTCGCTTTAGATATATCAAAGCTGTTTCATCTCTACCAAAAGCAAACATATTGAGAATTGGACGTGGTATCAGTGCGTTAGTGGCGCGCGTTAGAAAAGTAAACGGAATATAGGGTCATTTTTTGGATATAGGTTTACAAGTGTGTTACCCAACTAACTACCAATTTTCATGCACTTGCTACAACAAATCGTCGATTTAGATATATCAAAGCTGTTTCATCTCTACCCAAAGCGAACATATTGATAATTTGACGAGCTATGAGTGCGTTGGTGGCGCGCGTTAGCAAAGTAAAAGGAATATAGGGTTGATTTTTCGTATACAAGTTTAAACGTGTGTTACCCAACCATGTATCAATTTTCATCTACTTCCTACAACAAATCGTCGATTTAGATATATCAAAGCTGTTTGATCTCTACCCAAAGCGAACATATTAATAATTTGACGTGGTCTGAGTGCGTTAGTGGCGCGCGTTAGAAAAGTAAACTGAACATAGGGTTAATTTTTCGTATACATGTTTAGAAATGTGTTACCCAATCATCTACCAATTTTCATGCACTTACTACAACAAATCGTCGATTCAGATATATCAAAGCTTTTTCATCTCTACCCAAAGCGATCATATTGATAATTTGACGTGATATGAGTGCGTTAGTTGCGCGCGTTAGAAAAGTAAACGGAATCAGGCCCGGTGCTAGGAACCGCGGGGCCCAATTAGAAATGTAATGGCGGGGCCCCTACTCTTCATAGCAAAATTTATGGGTGTTTATATATCATAAAATACATACCAGTACATACAAACTACAAAAACATACATTTAATACTTGCTATAAAACAAATTAAAGGTAATGTGGATGCTTATTTACGATATATTGTTTTACTTCCAAATATATATATATATATATATATATATTTTGGAAGTAAAACAAACAATTGTTTAGCAACCATATTCATTATGACGTAACAGGCAGACACAGAAATATGAATTTGACGTAATTACGATGCATAACAAATTGATATTATGAGAATGAATATTATTTCACTTTTTATTTTACGTTTCAGTAGTATTTTAAACCTCGTAATACAGAAAGACCCCCGCTAGCGCGGGGCCCCTTCAAGGTGCGGGGCCCAATTTGAGCTAATCGGTCAAATCGGCCTAAAACCGGCCCTGAACGGAATATAAGGTTCCTTATTTGGATATAAGTTTACAAGTGTGTTACCCAACCATCTACCAATTCTTATGTACTTACTACAACATATCGTGGATTTAGATATATCAAAGCTGTTTCATCTCAACCCATAGCGAACATATTGATAATTTGACTTGGTATGAGTTCGTTATTGGCGCGCGTTAGAAAAGTAAACGGAATATAGGGTTAATTTTTCGTATTCAAGTTTAAAAGTGTGTTACCCAATCATCCACCAATTTTCATGCACTTACTACAACAAATCGTCGATTTAGATATATCAAAGCTGTTTCATCTCTACCCAAAGCGAAGATATTGATAATTTGACGTGTTATGAGTGCGTTAGTGGCGCGCGTTAGAGAAGTAATCTGAATATAGGGTCCTTTTTTGGATAGAAGTTTACAAGTGTGTTACCCAACCATCCACCAATTTACATGCACTTACTGCAACTAATTGTCCATTTAGAAATATCAAAGATGTTTCATCTCTACCCAAAGCGAACATATTGCTAATTAGACGTGGTATGAGTACTTTGGTGGCGCGCGTTAGAAAAGTAAACGGAATATAGAATTCATTTTTTGGATATAGGTTTAAAAGTGTGCTATCCAACCATCTACCTATTTCCATGCATTTACTACAACAAATCGTTGATTTAGGTATATCAAAGCTGTTTCATCTCTACCCAAAGCGAACATATTGATAATTTGACGTGGTATGAGTGCGTTAGTGGCGCGCGTTAGAAAAGTAAACGGAATATAGGGTTAATTTTTCGTATACAAGTTTAAACGTGTGTTACCCAACCATGTACCAATTTTCATGCACTTATTACAACAAATCGTCGATTTAGATATATCAAAACTGTTTCATCTCTACCAAAAGCGAACATATTGAGAATTGGACGTGGTTTGAGTGCGTTAGTGGCGCGCGTTAGAAAAGTAATCGGAATATAAGGTTTCTTATTTGGATATAAGTTAACAAGTGTGTTACCCAATCATCTACCAATTTTCATGCACTTACTACAACAAATTGTCGATTTAGATATATCAAAGCTGTTTCATCTCTACCAAAAGCGAACATTTTGAGAATTGGACGTGGTATGAGTGCGTTAGTGGCGCGCGTTAGAAAAGTAAACGGAATATAGGGTTAATTTTTCGTATACAAGTTTAAAAGTGTGTTACCCAATCATTTACCAATTTTCATGCACTTACTACAACAAATCGTCGATTTAGATATATCAAAACTGTTTCATTTTAACCCAAAGCGAACATATTGATAATTTGACGTGATATGAGTGCTTTAGTGGCGCGCGTTAGAAAAGTAAAGGGAATATAAGGTTCCTTATTTGGATATAAGTTTACAATTGTGTTACCCAATCATCTACCAATTTTCATGCACTTAATACAACAAATCGTCGATTAAGATATCAAAGCTGTTTCATCTTATCCCAAAGCGAAGATATTGATAATTTAACGTGGTATGAGGGCGTTAGTGGCGCGCGTTAGAAAAGTAAACGGAATATAGGGTTCATTTTTTGGATATAGGTTTACAAGTGTGTTACCCAACCATCTACCAATTTTCATGCACTTGCTACAACAAAACGTCGATTTAGATATATCAAAGCTGTTTCATCTCTACCCAAAGCAAACATATTGATAATTTGACGTGGTATGAGTGCGTTAGTGGCGCGCGTTAGAAAAGTAAACGAAATATAGGGTTAATTTTTCGTATACAAGTATAAAAGTGTGATACCCAACCATCTACCAATTTTCCTGCACTTACTACAACAAATCGTCGATTTAGATATATCAAAGCTGTTTCATTTTAACCCAAAGCGAACATATTGATAATTTGACGTGATATGAGTGCGTTAGTGGCGCGCGTTAGAAAAGTAAAGGGAATATGAGGTTCCTTATTTGGATATAAGTTTACAATTGTGTTAGCCAATCATCTACCAATTTTCATGCACTTAATACAACAAATCGTCGATTAAGATATCAAAGCTGTTTCATCTTATCCCAAAGCGAAGATATTGATAATTTAACTTGGTATGAGGGCGTTAGTGGCGCGCGTTAGAAAAGTAAACGGAATATAGGGTTCATTTTTTGGATATAGGTTTACAAGTGTGTTACCCAACCATCTACCAATTTTCATGCACTTGCTACAACAAATCGTCGATTTAGATATATCAAAGCTGTTTCATCTCTACCCAAAGCGAATATATTGATAATTTGACGTGGTATGAGTGCGTTAGTGGCGCGCGTTAGAAAAGTAAACGGAATATAGGGTTAATTTTTAGTATACAAGTTTAAAAGTGTGTTACCCAATCATCTACCAACTTTCATGCACTTACTACAACAAATCGTTGATTCAGATATATCAAAGCTTTTTCATCTCTACCCAAAGCGAACATATTGATAATTTGACGTGATATGAGTGTGTTAGTGGCGCGCGTTAGAAAGGTAAACGGAATATAAGGTTCCTTATTTGGATATAAGTTTACAAGTGTGTTACCCAACCATCTGCCAATTCTTATGTACTTACTACAACATATCGTGAATTTAGATATATCAAAGCTGTTTCATCTCAACCCATAGCGAACATATTGATAATTTGACGTGGTATGAGTTCGTTATTGGCGCGCGTTAGAAAAGTAAACGGAATATAGGGTTAATTTTTCGTAGTTCAAGTTTAAAAGTGTGTTACCCAATTATCCACCAATTTTCATGCACTTACTACAACAAATCGTCGATTTAGATATATCAAAGCTTTTTCATCTCTACCCAAAGCGAACATATTGATAATTTGACGTGATATAAGTGTGTTAGTGGCGCGCGTTAGAAAGGTAAACGGAATATAGGGTTAGTTTTTCGTATACAAGTTTAAACGTGTGTTACCCAACCATGTACCAATTTTCATGCACTTATTACAACAAATCGTCGATTTAGATATATCAAAGCTGTTTCATCTCTACCAAAAGCGAACATATTGAGAATTGGACGTGGTTTGAGTGCCTTAGTGGCGCGCGTTAGAAAAGTAATCGGAATATAAGGTTTCTTATTTGGATATAAGTTAACAAGTGTGTTACCCAACCATATACCAATTTTCATGCACTTACTACAACAAATTGTTGATTTAGATATATCAAAGGTGTTTCATCTCTACCAAAAGCGAACATATTGAGAATTGGACGTGGTATGAGTGCGTTAGTGGCGCGCGTAAGAAAAGTAAACGGAATATAGGGTTATATTTTTCGTATACAAGTTTAAAAGTGTGTTACCCAATCATTGACCAATTTTCATGCGCTTACTACAAGAAATCGTCGATTTAGATATATCAAAGCTGTTTCATTTTAACCCAAAGCGAACATATTGATAATTTGACGTGATATGAGTGCGTTAGTGGCGCGCGTTAGAAAAGTAATCGGAATATAAGGTTCCTTATTTGGATATAAGTTTACAATTGTGTTACCTAATCATCTACCAATTTTCATGCACTTAATACAACAAATCGTCGATTAAGATATCAAAGCTGTTTCATCTCTACCCAAAGCGATCATATTGCTAATTAGACGTGGTATGAGTGCTTTGGTGGCGCGAGTTAGAAAAGTAAACGGAATATAGGATTCATTTTTTGGATATAAGTTTACAAGTGTGTTAACCAACCATCTATCTATTTCCATGCATTTACTACAACAATTCGTTGATTTAGGTATATCAAAGCTGTTTCATGCCAAATTCTTATGTTTGCTTTGGTTTGATATCTAACCGCTTTGATATATGTATATACCTAAATCGATGATTTGTTGCAGCAATTGCATACGAATTGGTTAATAATTGGATAACACATTTGTAAATTGGTTCCCATTAAATAACTGTGTATCATTTGCATTTCAAGGGCAACCGATTAACGCGAGTAGCCTACACGACATCCAAAAGTCACATACCCAATCTTTTCGTCATCTGTAGTATATTGTATTTTTGACGTACAAAGACAAAAGTCGTGCTGATAAACTCTTTGTTATACATGTTTATAGGGGCAGCAAACTCAAGTCGCGATGGCATTACATTTTTGGTGCAGTGATTTTATCGATTGAAGTTCATTCTGGATGTAAATAACTTAATTGTTTATGTGTTGTACTGTCCCCAGTATTTGTCGTTCGAATAGCAAGATCATGCAAGAAAAGGTTCTGCACTGTACAATAGTTTTTAACCGTTTAGTACAATTTATATCTTGTTTAAGAATATGTCATTGTTTTGTTATATTTCACAAGACATATCTAGGATGATATTTTTAAGTTAATAACATTTCACGTGCAAACAATGCTAACGAAATGAAGAATACCTATTGAAATTGAATGTTGGAATTTCGACATGATGTTAAGGGGGAAAGAAAGTGAGACTTAAAAGAGATAAAAAGAGAAGTAAATGAGAAGAAACAAACATTTTTTCCTTTTTCGTTGGTACTTGTTTAAACACAAGCACCATTATGATCTGTTTTTACTTCCTCGTGTTCCAGTTAATGTCGAATGGCGAAAATACGGGACTACGGAAATGCGGAAATTAAATGAAAAGCTGGTTAAGAATACTCCGTAAATCCTAATGCCTTTAGGTGGATTAGTTCTTAGTTAAAAAATCCTTCGTGTTCTTTTACACTCACGGTCGTTAGAGTGGGCTAAAGTTCAGTATAAAGTTCCGTATTTCCGTAATTGCACATTTCCGCCTTTTAGTTATGTCCTCGTGGTTCCTGGTTTGTATTTTGTAATGACAGACGGATTTTCGTTTATGGCCAAATCAATCTTTTTATGATTTAACATAGGCAGTATAACTTGGTGTAGATATTAGATTCATGGTTAAACATTAGCTGCATATATGATGACAAAAGCTTAACAAATTGATTAATGTTAAACTATAAACGTTGACGTTGCAATAGTTTTCCGATGTAAGCTAGAACTAGAAGGAAACTAGCATTCCGAAGAAAGCTTAAATTAACCATAAAATACGGTTATCAAGTTACAGCTTCTACTATTGCAATAAATTACTTTATTATTTTTGCAGACTTGTACGTACTGGTATTTAACCTATATTTCACACAACGTAGAAATGAGTTCAACAGAAGAAAGTGAAAGGTGAGTTTTCATGATAATGTTTAGTTATGCGAGGAGTGCCTGGGAGTGTTCATGGGCGCAGGCCACAGCAGCTGGTTTACATTAGTAAGGGACTGGCTAACAGTGATTCTTATCTGAGTGTTACCAAGCGAAATATAAAAGATACCTCATGTGCCGTCATAATTGCATGCGAATTCAAGTTCGCTCGCTACACTTTTACACATATAAGGACAGGATACTCGTGTTTATTACCGCAGATGGAAAATCACAGGGAGCGTTATAACACAGACAATTGCCATATTACCTCATGCCCACCGTCGGGTTACTTGAGTAGTTGCAGTGTATTGTATATGATCGAGACGCTGCTGCTGTTTTAGGGCCATTTAATAATTCACTGGGTTACAGGGGATGTCCGCTAATTGCCTTGCGCAAAGACACAACCGACTAAACCAAATATGTGTTGTATTTCCTTAAAATAGAACTGCACCCTTTTTATTTGCTACTATTTATAGGATATTCATATTTTATTTCTGTGAATATGAAAACGCGCAAGAGTTATCATACAGGCAATCGTCAGCTTACCTCGCGTCCACCGTCTGGTTACCGGGTCATTGCAGTGTTATATATTCTTGAAATGTAGAACCCATCAATCCAATGGGTTTAGGCGATGTCCGCTAAGTGCCTTGCCTAAGAACACAATTGTCTAGCTAGCGGCTGGTTTAGATCCTTCAACCTTTCGGCTGGAAGGCAAAGCACTAAGCTACTTGGCCACTCGGAATTACTATTTTACAACATATATTTATTATATGTAGTACTGCAGAAAGCTACTGCCTTAATTTCGGACAATTAGAACTTACCAATTTTAAAGGCATTTTACAGTCGTTCATATATATATACTTTGCCCACATGCTATAAAATGATTTGATATATTTTAGGCACAGACAATCCAAGTTTAAAGAAAAGAGATGTGAAAGGTATTTTCAGCATATTGGCGATGTGCCTATTTTCATTATTTTTTATTATCTTATTTAAAGATTAAAGTACCCAGAACATGTTTTTAAGGTTTTTAAATGTGGAAGTATTTTATAATCAAAAATATCTATTATGACAAATCACAATTGCCTAATTTAACAGCGGTGTTCAAAACCACTTAGAGTGACACCTAATGAAATCTAAACGTACTTAGAAAACATGCAGAATGTTGTCACTTTTGACAAACTCTCTTAATCAATTGTATGAAAAGTCAATGGAGAATACAGGCAATCATTGTCATTTATCATGCTATTGCAATATAATACACATATTAATAATTAATATTATTAATATGTATTAAATGTATTAAAACTTATTAAAACATATTAAAACGTATTAAAATGTATTAAACAAATTTGTACAGATCTGAAAGACATAGAAGTTATTCTTCATCCACTTCGGAGTATTTCTGCTCCGAATCTTGGTAAATATTATAAAATACTTGCTGTGTGACGTTTTATACATCATAATACTGGAATGGGTTTTGTATATAAGGTCCAGATCTCGAGGCCAAGAAGATATGAAACGAAAACGGAAACGGTGTCATCGTCATCTCAAGAAACATAATTACAACTACAGGTGAATAAAACAGTTAGGTAATCCCCCTTTTCAATGCAAATTGCCTAGCACGGGAAATTATTCCTGAACACTCAATTATGTGATAATGTTACCATTTAGTATAAGTTTGGATGTCACGTTCGATGCCCCTATTATTTTGTAGTTTTTAAAATGAAACTTATTTTTAAGCGATTATTGTTCAAATATCAACAGGAAGTAAATTTATAAGTATCATTAGGTATAATTAATTTGTTACTTTATGTGTAGATTTAGGGGCGAATTCAGCAGCTCATCGAAAACAATATCTTTCAGTTTTAGCACTGAATCTCTGTCATCATAAGCACCATACATATTTAGTATATTGCCCTGTCCCTGCCGCCTACGGTACTTTTATTTTTAAAGGTTCAGATCACGAAGTCGAAATCGTGGCAGAAATCGACAGCGAGGTTCAAAAATAAGATTTTCTTCTTCTAGCAGGTAACTAAATTTCAGAATTTATAAGGATGCATCCAGTTTCAATACTATATAACACGACAGTCAGGTTGTTGGAGCTGTTGCGTAGGGACACAGACCACAGCTGACCACAACATGACCAAGTTGAACATTAAACCTTGTTGTGTTGTTTCCTAGACCACTTAGCTGGACAATGTTGATTTCATACTGAAATTTGGGGTCAATCCTATTGGAGTATTGACGTTGGTAGACATAAAGTTAAATTGGGTTCTGGAGGATAAAATGATATACTTTAAAATTGTACTATAAATGTATATGATCAACTAATTGACCATTTAAATTAATAAATGAGAATCAGTATGTGATCAACTATTCAACTTTAAATTCGTCTCAATAAGATCAAGATTATTGTTATGTATGAATGTTATATGATCTAGTGCTAGTCTAATTCTGGGTTCAAATAGTTTTCTGTACACGGATTGCCCCCATTTTTATAAATTTTCAATAAATACAAACACAGTATATATTTCAATATATATATATATTATTTTTATTTATGCATCAACAGCGATTTTAGTGCCGATGGAAAAAAGTCTCATAGTTTCGTTTCTCATTGTAACAGGTATAGATGCAATATTTTTTTTATAAATAACAGAGTTGGAATCTCCCAGTGGTAGAGTTGCAGAAGCCTGTATGCACTATCAATTATAAATGTGTTCTAGATACTAAACTTGAATTAATTAGTGCTTAGACATAGGTACCATTGTATGCCAAGCTTGGATTTCTGCATTATGGCTTGGTCTTGTGTTATTCTAATTTAAGTTACACCAACATATATTTTATTATGTTTTAGAATTCAACATGAGCGAACAAATGAGAAATACCAAATGCATTGTCCAACCAGACAACAAAGGTTTGAATCTAAACTGTATAAACCAATATACTTAACTATATAGGTAAAGTTTAAGATTGAAGGTTAATAAATATTTTGGTCAACTGTAAAAAGTGATGGGCACAGTTCACAAGGCTAATTATAGTTTGAAGATTTTTGGTAATTTTTAGTGGTATTTGTATTGGCACTGGTCCAGAAGGTGACTATGATTACTGTACTATGTAATTTTTATGCAATCTTGGCTTTTGTGATCTACTTGCATAATTTTATTTCAGAAATAAAAGAAAAGTTAGAGACTGCCCAGTGGAAAACTGCAATATACCATTTATTAATGTGACCCATCACTACACGAAGTATCACCCGGACCTCCCCAAAGAAA
>CH001357.1:843325-854962 GCA_000149265.1 Ciona savignyi | reverse complement strand
GTTGTGTATTTGTGTAATCCTGCTTGGTCTGAATTTACAGTTTCAGGAGAATGTGCCCATTGCATTTGCAGAACGAGCAATAACCTTTTTTGGGGCATTTAGGTTGTACATGCCCCCTCTCCTTGCAAAAAAGTTGCTTTCACCAGGTCTTGTCACCGTAATCCATTTTCCGCTGATTTTAATTAGTTTGGGTATGTTGTTGATATTAAGTTTGGTGAAGTGAAGATTTACCCATCCATTTTTAATTTTTTTGAAATTTCGGTGGGTGCTTCTTTCAATTGAATCTAGTTTTCCCCACTTGTAATTCTCCAATATTTGTTTCAATTTTGTATCTTCTACAAAAGCAGGTACTGGATGAAGGGAGATCGTTTCCAGTGGGGGCGTTGGCAATTTAGCAATGATTTTCATCGTGTTTCCGTTTTCTGAGGTGAATCTTATTTCGTTTTTATTTAAATTATCAATCAATTGTTCTGCAGATGGTGATGTATCGTCGTCCTTCACGGTTATGAGGAAGGTTGCGTCCTTGAACGAATCCATGATCACCCCATCCACGTGATCGACGAGGTGCTCCAAAGGGTTTCCGGTGGCGAAGAGTTCCATGAAGGCCGATACGCTGATGTGCTCCACGTTCTCGGTGAGTTGAATTATGAACGACCGCTTGAAATTAACGTCGATGCTTTGTATTTCCATGTTTTTTGTTTTATTGTATTATTGTAGGGGTGTATAGTATGTGTGTGTATAGGTTTGTATTAAGACGATTTGGTTTATATTTAGACGATTTGTTTTCACTGCTTACCTCAAAGAACCACAAACTGTAGGTGTGAAATTTTTAGGCACGCTTGCAATACTGAAAACACTCGATAGGTGGCGCTATAACCTCAAAAATTTGAGCAGGGCTTCGCCGTCTCAAAATTCAACAAAAAATGGAAAAAACAACGATAATACGCAAAAGTAATAATTAAACGCGGGTAACTAATTATCAGTGTTGCCGAAAAATAGGGAAAAAATAAGGCAACAGATAACACACTGAATTATTTATTTCACAAGCCAAGACAAGACTCGAATACTGTGTTGTCTTGAAAAAGACACGACGCAGAATCCCAAGAAAAGCCGGACTTGTGCAATAAATAATTATATAAACTACAAAGATAATCTAGGCGTTATGGGGTCTTATGGCTCAAACCTAGTTACCTTATGAAGGGGAGGGCAGGGATGAAGCAGCTACTACTCCTTGCAGGATCAATTGGATGAAATAATCCAAGGGTTCTATCTGCTATTTGGCAAGAGGTTCAATTCGTGCCTTATTCAAATAGAATGTAATAAAAAGATTACTGCTTTAGCCTAGGATTAAACAGAGGCAAAGCCCTATACGTTCTCAACCCTGAGTTGACAAATTGAGCTGCTCATCGTAACTTGACCAGTGATTGTCTCTAACACAAAACCCCCTGTGTGTCTGTCGTGTAATTCCATATAGCAATTGGAAATATATCGAAACAATTTGAAGTATATTGAGACAATTTCTGGGTTTTCTTTTGTACAATGCTTAAACAGCTCAATAAATATAAATATGATCGTCTTCAAACCCTAACGTTAACAACTTTGATCCAAGATTTGATTCAAATTATTTATTGGCATCAACTATAACACAAGGCGAAAAGGAACACAATATATCACTTGCCACTACAGAGTAGTTTTAAAATCACGGCCTCCTGCTGCACAAGGTGATAAATTATTATATGTTTGAAGATGTTGGGTTGTCGACGGTGCTGGCTTTGGATGGTGTGGTTCTTGGTTACAGAGCGACGTCGGTTTCTTTTTTATTTTGCCGCTCTGCAGCACTCAGCATAGAGACGGGTCTTTTTACACATTCTTGTTTTGGAGTACAATTTAGACAAAATATGTCAACTTTCAAGACTTGGATGATGCCCTTTTGTTATACCCCGCCTCTTCTTTTAACACGCTTCGACAGTCAAGATCGGCTAGGATTGGTTAGAGATTGTACAGTGCTTTGACTGGCTGCACGCTGCGCAAATACCCAATAAAAAACTTGACCCCTGTTTACGCCTCTCCTTACCCTGGCTAGCCACCTTTTAAATTTTAAGCGCTGCTACATGTTCATCTTAAAGCACCACATCTATACATTTTCAGCTGCGCAAAATTAAATAATATAACCATACGGCGGAATAAAAATGTACCACTCATCATAGTAGAACGCGAATAAAGGTCCATAAATTAGTTATACGACATATGTATGTATATTTTTACATATGGGGTTTGGAAAAAAAGTGGTTGTAATCGTATGCCACACCAGCAAAGAAAGAATAATGCAAAGTTCACTAATACAGTGTGTATGATTCAACAGGGGCAAAGCCCTACCCTACGATGTCAACCCTGTGTTGACAAATCGAGCTGCTCAGCGTAACTTGACCAGTGGTTGTCTTTAACACAAAACACCCTGTGTGTCTGTCGTGTGATTCCTTATTCAAATATCAACGATATAGCAATTGGAAATATATCGAAACAATTTAAAGTATTTAGAGACAATTTCTGGGTTTTCTTTCGTACAATGCTTAAACAGCTCAATAAATATAAATTTGATCGTCTTTAAACCTTAACGTTAGCAACCTCGTTCCAAGTAGTAGAGCACAGAAAAGGAATGAATTACAACGACGGCAAAATGCTCGGTGTTTCGGATAACTGGGTATCAATTTGTTGCGTAACAATGGGTTTTCCCAAATCACTCAGGCATGCAAATGAAATCAGCATGTTATTTGCGTCACAAAGGGAGCTGTTAGATCACCTAAACTTTGTTCTTACAAGTTGCAATTGATTTGAGAACCCGATTAAACCGGAGGAATATCAAATATTTTCGTTTAATTTATACAACCAAAACACAACGTGGAAAACAAACGTATTTGATATTTAATTAACAAACAACTGTCGCCAAGGTGCCGGTTCTAAACTTAGCCCAGTACAAAATTATAAAAACACAAACCTGTCGCCAAAGTATTTAATATTAGTGCTTTTATAATATCCAATGCGAAATAAAGGCGTACACATTCTTATTGATTTACAATCCTAGCTAACGAGGCAGCATTTTTTCATTGACGCATGCTCGAAAATTAATAAACCGTTATATAACAAGTATAGGCTATGCCCTACTATCCATAGCGAAATTTGTTGAATGCATAGCAAATACCTTTTAAAACACGATGATGGGGACATTACGTTGGTTTTGCGAATTGCAAGAACAAAGTTTAGGTGATCTAACAGCTCCTTTTATGACGTAATAACATGCTGAGTTTCATTTGCATGCCTAAGTAATTTGAGAAATCCCATTGTTACGCGACAGATTGATACCCAGCTCTCCGAAACATCCAGCATTTTGCACAATGACCTTCGAAATTGGCGGCGACGCCCTGGCGGTTCAATGAGCACACAAAAAATGCGATTCGTAGATACTTTAATTTTAGGATTAGCCTGTAGACTTTGCTGTAAATGACCGTAACACTGTGATTGGTAAAACGTGGGCATCAGCAGCATTTCTTCTTGTTCAGTATTGTCAATCCTGAATAACTGATTTAATGCTTACTGCAAGTATTAATCGTTCATATTAATTAGCGTGGAATAGACAATACTAACGATACAGAAGTGGGTATGCCTAAAAGAACGATCACTAACTTCTAAACGAAGTACTACGGGAAACTGGTGACGTAAGGACGCCGTTTTATCTGCACTCTATCAGAATATGTATGGCATTATGCAAACAACTTGTGCATAAACATGATATCATAGAAAGTATAATGACTGCACAATTCGGCTTCATGTTATAAATGTCGTTGGGGCATCTATCTTTAGAGGAGAGTGTAAATTTATCCACATAGGATATCAGGATGTACCAAACCACAACTTTGGACACCCGGATTTTAAAACGTCAATTTATTTTGCATCGCAAAAGCGTACATGGGTACCAGCAAACTTTAAATTTATAAAGAAATGCAAATACGACTGTAGCTGTCTAGCAAGTGCAGTCGTCACCAAAATTACTCTTAAATTTATTCAAACCGCTCAAATTCAGCGATATATTACATCACTTGTGGCCAGTCGTCGGTTCGTCGTTAGCAAATTTAAAGATTCTTTAATTAGAATTGGACTGCCTACACATGTTATACCACAACAGTGCTCTTGCTTAAAGCGATTGATTATGTTACAAATTAATACGTACAATTTAAAGACGAGTAGGAATTTATTTTTATCAATCTTATTTTATATATGATCTCTATATTGCATAGGTCTTAGGTTTATATAATTTAAGCTTGTAGGGTATTTATTGTAAAATATAACTTTTAACCGGTTATTTGTTAGCCAAAAATATCTGCATTACCAAGCCGCCACAAATCCGGCAGTAACTCGTATTGATAGGTAGGTGTAAGTTTAATAAACAGTTCCTACGTAACAGACAGTCCTTTGTTTTCTCAAACTTATACAATGAACCACTGTTATTCGGTCACATTTCTCCTCACGCAAGCTGTGGGAAACCACTCAATTCGTGGAAATGATCTTGTTGTGCTGAAACCATAATTCGTATGAATGTTTGACCTTTGTTTAGGTTCGCTGCAAAAATGCAAGTCTCTGCAGATAAAAGGAGACTAGTACACTGTCTTGATCACGATCTGCTTTTGCAAAAACAACTTCGTAACTCATGCTGTGCAACTTCTAAATTTGCCTTTTTTCCAACTTTTTTGGCGTGTGTTATAAAAGTGTTCAAATTACAAGGATACGGCACACAAAATTATAGAAGGGTGAAAGATAGAAATTAAATAAGTTATAAGAAATTGTGCTTGAGTTAAAGCCGAAAGTACTCATCAGTTAGTGGTTAAGTATATATACAATATACAATGATTGCTAGTTTTCTAGGTTAAGCCAGGAAAAGATATATTACAACGTGCCGCGATTTTAAAACCTCAATCGAATTTATCCTACAGGACCAAACAGAAATAACATGATATGATATTTACTTCATTGTAATTTTTTTTTTGGGGGGGGGCTCGCGCTTTTCGAGGCTAAAATGCTGGAGCGTTGGCTAAGCTTGCTTCAGCTGGCTGCCTTACGGTCTATCGCGAACTGCGCAGCTAAAAATCTATAGGTTCACTCACCACAAAACGTCTACTAATTATTATAGTAGCCACGATTTGTAAACAAACCTTAATCTCAAAGTCTAATTCTTGATCCAATATAGTTGTATTCTGCGTCTTCAAATATAACAGTTTCGTTCGCGAACAAGTTACATAGTTTGGTGCAACTTATCTGGTCTGATGCCAGTTATCTAGCCTGAGGCGCGGTATATTTTACTGTTCATATTTTCCAAAATATATATGGCTTTTTTACGAGGTTTAAAAAGTTAGGGTGCGGCGAGTTTCACACCAGTACATTTTTAACTGCGGGAAATAAAAGTGGAAAAACTCTGATAACGATTTAAAAAGTGAAATTATATAGGCCGTACGAGGTGATAATTACGTAACGATTAATAACACAAGAGTGTCGATAAATCTCAAACGCAAAAAAACCACGTAAAAAACACAAAATATTTTTGAAATAAATTAAAACAAATATTTGTACAAGATGCTTCATATTCTAAACTTTATTTGAAACTAATAATATAGCTTATTTTTACATCGCAGTGGAATAAATTGCAAAAATGCAAAGTCAATCTGTGTCTATTCTTGCATTTCTGTTTATCTTGCTGGTCATCAGCGAGGTTCGCAGCCAAAGTTCTCGACACGTGACTTTATCATGCGGAAATGACGTCACTTCCGAGAAGGGAGAGCCAGGTCAAGCGGGCAAAAAAGGTCCTGTGGGTGAACGTGGGATGGAAGGACCCAAGGGCACGAAGGGCGAACTTGGCTCATGTGACCCATCATGTAGATCGGCCTATAATCAACTAAGCAAGAAATTTCGAAGATTGGAAAGTATCGTGGTAACACAAGGTAAATTTGCAACGCTAAAATGTTACCCGACCTTTTTAGTTTAGCGAGTGTATGGTTAAAAAACGCGATTTATTAAGTCATTAAAATGGTTAACAATTGTGTAAGTCATTTACTGAAACATCGTGTAATACACCCCGCAAACAGAAACCAACTTCGCAACCGGAGAGAACACGTAGTTAAAAATTGAATTATATCAAATGCTTAAAAATCTTTTCCAGTTTATTTCTGTATAATAAAATTATCCTTGATTTAGTACTCCCAAGAAGTTGCAAAGAAGCGATACAGTTAGGACGCATCGTGAGTGGTATCTACTACATAAATAATCCTAGGAATCAACAAACTTTGGAAGTTTACTGCGATCAAACCACGGACAATGGAGGTTGGATGGTCAGTTGGTATATTTGCTGGCTGTTTCTGACTGCACTCATTACTAATAAACATATGATGAAGGTGATTCAGCGTCGCACAGACGGCTCTGAAAACTTCTATCGAACTTGGGCTGAATATCAAGAGAAGTTTGGGAATCTTAGTAATGAATTTTGGTTAGGTGGGATGTTTTATGTTAGTTTTTTAGGTACAATAAAACATTTACTCACATATTCTAAAATATTAGGTCTGGAAAACCTTCACGCTCTAACCAGAACGGGGGGTTATGAACTAAGAATCGAATTGGAAGATTGCGCAAACATTAGAAAGTTTGCAAAGTTTAGGTTAGTCTTTGTCAAATAACAATTATAATTACGTTTGTACTAATCAATAATTTAAATTACTTTTGATTAGCTCCTTTTCCATCGGCTCCGTTGAAGAACAATATTCATTGACAGTGTCCGGTTACTCTGGAAATGCAGGTAAGACCATGATAATCTCCTTAATACGTAATAGAGATATTACATTCGTATTGCAGGAGATTCGCTTCGCTATCACAACGGGCGCCCTTTTACAACCAAGGACGTGGATAACGATTCACGCAGTGGAGTGGTAGAAAATAATTGCGCTGTGGTACATAATGGAGCCTGGTGGTATGGATATTGTTACCATTCCAATCTGAACGGGGCGTACCTGAACTGCCAAACTACAACTGAGCAAGCTGCAAGTTGGGGTTCATTTCACGGCTACCAATATTCATTGAAATTCATTGAGATGAAATTCAGACCGATATAAAATTTATAACCAATCACCTTCATATAATGTAAAACCGTGACATATATAGTAATGCGAATAGCATATTTTTTGTGTATAAAATTGTTGTAAAAGTTGTCCTAAACCGGGTAACAAAATTTAGGTGTAATTTGCTGTTGATGTAAAAATAAACAAAAAATTAAAAAGTAAGTATATTCATCTCTTTGTGTGTCCCAGTTTAATGAAAACGAATAATCAAGAAAGTGAAACCTCCTTCGTACCATTGCCAATATACATATCGTAATATGCAGCAGTTCTACACCCTACTGTAGCTGGATATCCGTTTTATATCACCGAAATAGTGTACGGAACATGTCAGGTGGTTCATTACTTGTTCACGATACATCTTACTATTGGTGACGTGGTTTAAAAATACTCAGCAAACCAATATTTTGTAAATTTTTGATATAAATATTATGGAATAATCATGATTAAAACACGGAAGAAATATCACTGCGGCATTCGTCAAATTACCCCCCCCCCCCACATCGGGTTACCGGGGTATATGTTGTATATGATCGAGATATTCATTTAGTTTTAGTAAAACCAATATAGTCCACTGGGTTCATGGGATGTTAGCTATATGCATTATACAGGGATGCAACGGACAAAACCACCTAGCTGGAAAAATGTAGGATTAACCGTATGTAAAAGGTCTTCATACACTTTACAAGATTGTGACATTGCTCAAACGCCTTGGGAGAAGTGAAATGTTTCAGGGGACTTGTTATCTGTCTACTCTTAAAGGGAACAACATTAAATGAAAAATTGGCTTTGTTTTCTTAAACTTATTCTACACTATAAAATTAGTGCAATAAAAGCTTTGAAAAGTTTCTATAATAAAACATACTGCCTTGACAACCAGACAATAAACGATGAAGAGAATAATCTTTCATGTTTTTCGTTCATGTTTTTTTGGGATAAACAAAAATATCGTGTTTCTAAAATATTGTAACCAAGATCCGTTTTTCCCAACAAAGATTAAAACGGTCCCCATGAGCTAACTTAAGCTGCTTTTCTTTTTGTTCTCATCTGAGAACTGACATTTTCAATTTTTCGTTTTCTCTTAACTAAATTTAGCTATCAGACCCATATAATTTCTTACAAATTCTGATAACGCCCTGTTTAGTTCAGCTTATTCATTTTTTCCACTTTATTAAATAATAGCGAAACAAATAAATCACAGCACAGAGCCAAAAAAACGGTAATACGAACATCCGATAAAACACACCTTAAAAATAAATAATTATTAAATATAACGGACATGGCTTTCAAACCTAAGCAAAATTAAAAATAATTTGGAAGCAAAATAAATTAAAATCAAACCATATAAAGTCTTGAAGAAGAGCGTTTTAGGATGGGCTCAAGTAATCAATCTTTTTACAATTTAATGACTATAATAGGACATTCTCTATATTATATTTATGCTCTATAAATGTAAGAATTGTCAAAAGATCATAAAACACTCGATATCAGTTTTATATACAAATTAAGTGCGTTGCCTTTCAACCTAAAATATGGAAAATGGGCGCTTGCTCAACGGGTGGGCAGGGCACTGACCGGACATCACTTGAATCCACTGGATTAATGGTTTGTACTAAAATTGAAGAAAAATCTTAATCATATATTACACAGTAGCTCAGTAGCTGCCATAACCTGGCGGTGGGCGCGAGGTGATCTGACAATTACCCGCATGACAATATTTTCAAAATTTCATTTTGTAGTTTAATTTTGCGCAAGAATATTTATTTAGTTTAAGTAGGATAAATTGACAGCTAGGTTTATTACATCAGAATTTTTATAGCTAGTTTTTGATTATGAATGGACAACAAAGGTGGAACAATACTCACCGAAACTATGGTCACCAATTCTAACCCTGCCCTAAACACTAACTATAAAGCAGCAATCTTTATATTAGTGCGCAGTTTCCCTTCATTCCTACTTTTGGCTTTGTTCATCAAAATAGAAATTTTAAGTACTTTTGTCTTTTTCTATGCCTACATTTTAAAATAAGTCAGACTTTGCAGTTTGACTAGTCCGGTAGGTTAGTCTGGCGGTTAGGTGCGTCGCATTTTACTTGAATGGTTGCAGATGTAAAACTGGTCGCTAGCTAATCGGTTGAGTCCTTGGGCAAGGCATTTTACTGACATTGCCTGAACCCAGCGAATAAATGTGCTTTACCAAATTGAAGGAACGTGTCTATCACAGTGGTTCTCAAACTTTTTAGAGTTGGGACCCACTATTGATTACCACAATTTATGGCGACCCACTTAACTTTATATATACAGTAGAACCCCGCTTACCTGACCACCTATGGGACCGTGATCAAGCGGTCGCGTTAGCGGGGTGGTAATGTTAGTGAATTTTGGTTTGAAACAAGTTGTCGGCATATGCAGCTTAAACGTCTGCATTTTTACTAAATTTTCACCAAATGCCATTATTTTTTATTAGATACTGCAGAATGAGTTTAATGCTAAAGTTTATCTTGTAAGATTCAGTACTGTTTGCCACATTTTCTTTCGTGTGCGCTCATTTATTCTTGTTTTGATCATAAAAGAAATTTAACCTTATTATTTTGGTGACAAAGGCAAATTATTTAGCACATGTGGTCACTTAAGCGGAGTTAAATTTGAAGTTTTTGACCAAAATATGGCGGTCCTGGTCTGGAAACCGGGGTGGTCGCGTTATTGAAACAGAATGCAACGTATTACTATAGGGAATTATTTGGGACGGCACTAAAGTGGTCCTGATAATGAGGTGGTCGTGTTATCGAGGTGGTCTCCAAGCGGGGTTCCACTGTAGTTGTTGTTGGTTTCTAGGTTACGCTATCGTTGAAAAGGAACACACCTCTGGGATCACGCCACGATTTAAGATTGTGTGATGTCACAATTATGATAATTTCCCCTTGGTTTTTGTATAGGAAATAGCTAGTATAGTTAATCAGAGCTTTCTATAACTTTTCACGACCCACCAAGATTCCTTTATCATCATCATATACAACACACTGCAATAACTCCGGCAACCCGATGGTGAGCGCGAGGTAATCTGACGATTGCCCGTGTGTTAACCCTCTTGGTTTTCCCATTCACGAAGATAAACATAAATATCCTATGACTAAACGCAGCAGTTTATCTTAAGTTGTGTTATTGTTCTGGCAAACAAGGGGGAACTAAAAAGAGGGATGAGGGAAACTGCATTAAACTGAGGATGGTAAAGTTGGATTTTAAGTTGTGGGAAACTAAAAGGAGGTAAACTGCACACTTAATAAAATATGATTGCAGTGGAGTTCAACGTTTTAAACATACGGTTGTAGGTTATAGTTCTGAGGTTGAGATAAGTGTTTAGGGCAAGGGTTTAACTTAACAGCGAGGCAATCTGATTGCTGGTGTGATAACGTTCCTGCGTTTTTTACGAAAAATAAACCTTCTACAGTCGTTAAACCACATTTATCGACCACAGTTAATTGTCTTGTTTGTCGCTGCGGCAATGCTATATCACCGGACGCGTCATTTTAAAGCTATCCAGTAAAATTGTTTACACCTTAGAGTGTAAGACAAAAGATGGTCTGTCACCTTCAACGCAACGAAAAACTAGTGCTCTCTTTAATTGATGGTAATGTCGCACACAGTATATTAGTCTATAGATTGTATGGCCAGCTAGTAGTCGTTCCAGGCTCCTGAGATAGTCAAGGGGTAGTAAGTAATGTTGAAGGTGCCTGTTTTGATTGGTGTGTGTGTATAGCAGGGAAAAATGGGGAAAATTCCTCGTAAATGGGAAAACGAAATATGCGTTTAGTAAACGGGCAATCGTGAGATCACCTTCTCGTACACCATTCGGGCTGACGGAGCTATTCGCAGTGTTTTGTGTATGATTTAGACGTTCCTTCAATTTGGCAGAAGTCGATATTCTACTTGGTTCAGGTTATGTTCGTTAAGTGCATTTTCCAAAATAACAAATAAGCCCTTGGGAAATATAAAATGTAAAAAAGTTTACAAGTAAATATTAGATTATACCGTAAACTGAGTTAAGCTTACTATTGGCATAACTATTGTTCTATATTCAAGCAAGAAATACTGGATATTAGTATGAATTAAAAATAAATTAAGTATTTGTTTATTAATTTAATGGTACTACATGTATATACAATATTATTGGTAAATAAATTAAGAGATTTTACCCAAACTTTGGTTATTATTCTTTTACAACTTTATATTGATGCAAAAAAAGTTTTAAATAAATCCGCTAAAGTATGTAATAAAGCGTCGGTTAACATTCTCTCACATTTGCGCAATACCAATCTCTCAAAAGCGATAATATGAGATTGCGCAACAGTCATGCGACACCATGGGGTATTTTTTAATCTTTTGCGGAACTGAATGGCTTAACAACAAAATAACGCGAGATGTTGGGGTAATATTACTACATAGTATTTCCTGTATATCTGCATTTGTGAGACTAAAGTATAAAAGTA
>CH001357.1:829986-843225 GCA_000149265.1 Ciona savignyi | reverse complement strand
TAAGACCGTAAAATGTTAAAAAGAAAGTGCTTTTTACAATACAGACACACTTGGCAAAGTAAGCGTTCTGCAAATATAGCTATATGAACAAATACGCCTGCGTTTTACTGGATCGATGAATAAAAACCATCCAAATTAACTTCGTGAGTTATATAAGCAGTTTCAAAAGTTGATTTGTTGTCAAATAATTTTACTACGCAATCCAACAGAATGCGTCACCATTTTGCCTTCTTTCTTCGAGTTAAAATTTAATGTTTGTTTTAATATGACGACATAGTACTCATTGTTGCGTAACCGAAAGAAAAAAGCAGAATAGTTCGTTCTAACCAGCAGCCAACAAAAGATAAAACGCGCTTCTTATCATTTTAAAGCGTTTTTCATTGAACATAAAAGCTTAGATTAAAATAAAAGTAAGGAACTTTTTAGTAATTACGAAAATAATTCAACATTATCGAGCATTAATTTAGAGGCCAGCTAATAAGCGTTTTTTTTGCTTAAAAGCTGTTAACCTTAATTATAATTGCTTAAAACGGATTATTTTATGTGTTAAAAACCTTAAAAGGCAATATATATTTTTACATTACTGCTAATACTAGTTTTAATCAAGCTAACAGTGACATTTTCTATTCATGTTATTTATGAAATAAAAAAAGTATTGTACTCTTGCAGTTAAGGTAAGGTAATACAAAAGAAAATCTTGTGAAACGAAATGGCACGTACTAAGCAAACTGCTCGTAAATCCACTGGAGGCAAAGCGCCCCGAAAACAACTTGCTACAAAAGCTGCAAGAAAGAGTGCTCCCTCTACTGGTGGTGTGAAGAAGCCGCATCGTTACCGGCCAGGTACCGTCGCGCTTCGTGAAATTCGACGATACCAGAAATCGACGGAGTTGCTGATCCGTAAACTCCCTTTCCAACGTTTGGTTCGTGAGATCGCCCAAGATTTCAAGACCGACCTTCGGTTCCAGAGCGCAGCTATTGGCGCTCTCCAAGAAGCCAGTGAGGCGTATCTCGTCGGGTTGTTTGAAGACACAAACCTGTGCGCCATCCACGCAAAGAGAGTCACCATCATGCCCAAGGATATCCAGCTTGCGCGTCGCATTAGAGGAGAAAGAGCATAAACTCAACTCAGCTAATGCGCTGAGTACTTTGTACATATATTTTGATCCCAGAAAAACATTGGCGTTGTAGTCGTGTCTTTTTATACGAGTAGTATGTAAGTTTACGATCATTCAACCAACTAAATTGGTCAAACATTTTAAACAGAAAGCTAGATGTGTAAATGTATTTTCTTACAACTTATCTTTCACACTTTCTTTAAAACAAGTTAATAATTTCTATAATTAGATTTTTTTAACAACAACATTTAACAAACAAAAAAAAATTAGTTAAAACTGAAATATTAGAACAATTTTAACCATTTTTTGTTGAATTTCATTTTCTAACTTTTTGTATTTCAATTTCCAACAACAGATTACAAAATAACCTACAACAAAATACAAAACAATGCAACTGTAGTCGAAACTGTCGGTCAATGTCTGTTGTAAGAATTCATCAAACATTTTTAATGGACTTTATTGGCTTTAACTATTAGTTCCTTGAATATTTTTACAGTTATAACCACAAACAGATTTTCGTGCACAGTACATCTTAATATGTATTAAACACTGCATCCTGATTTTTAAGTACTCAGTCCTTGCAATTGTAATAAATTTCACTCTAAAACCTGCCGTTTTTCTAAGCCAAACTGTATTAGACTTAAGCAGAAAAATGTACATGGTCCTTATAAACCAGTATCATTGTATATATATATGATTTACCGTTAAAAACAGAAAATAATGTGTGACTTTTTTACTTCTGGTACATGATTGTTAAAATAACAGTATACCAATTGCTTATAGGACTTCTAAATTCTTACTTTTTTCATGATTTTGTTTACTTAATTCGTTAAAATACAATATTTGGAATAGAAATATAATTAACTTCGATGTGATGTTGTACATATTCGTAGCAGTTAGGAAATATGTCGCGTTAGATCAATTGAAAAGCAGTCACCTGTGTAATAGCTAGCAGGGTGGAACATGACATAGAAACCATAAACACAAGAATTAGTGGAAAGATGGACACCCCAGGCCCTTCACACCAGTGTAAGTACGTTTTATTACAAGACCTTATTATCAAACCTTAGACTTGGTAATCTTAGGTTAGTTTGAATGGATTTTGTATGGTACCGGTATTAATCGGCTGTTTTTATATGGTTTTTGTACTTTATAAACTGGCTGTGTTTTTGCTCTGTATGGTATGAATTGATAAAAGTTGCATTTCTAAAGCTGGTTTTATTCACGTCAGTGTATGTTGGTTTGTTTCTCATAATTAGTTGGTCAGCATACCAAAGCATAAAGAACCGAACACATGCACTCCCAACTTACAAGTGTGTGTCCTATCTAAACATAAGGTGCCACCTGCTTTGATAACCACATGGTTTCTTGGTGTCTTCCTGTTAAACTTCAGTTTAATTCATTTTTATTTTGTTGCTGTGTGTTTAACATATAAATATGTTTGATGGATTGTATGAAAGCTATGCTGGTATTTTGTCTAGATTCAAACCCAGGACTATTTGAACCACCATTTGGTCTGCTTTGTCTTCTATATTGTGTTTATGAGGCAATGTATTTACCATTAGCGGTTTTTAACTGTGCTTCCCCTATAGCAATGTCACCCTTTTATCTCAACAACACACTTTAAAGTTATGTACTTCTGTCTGAATAGCTGAGTATGGGATCGAAACTCGCTAACTAGCTGGACGTGTCATTGGATAATGCACTTAGCTGACATCATGTAAACCTAGTGGGATAATAGTTTATTTTAAATGTGAAGAAACGTCTTAATCATACACAACTAACTGTATTAACTCTGAACCTTAGAGTAGGCGTAAGGTAATCTGGCTTGTAGTAACGCCCCCTGTGTTTTCCGTTCACATAAATTTTACAAGGGGATGAACATGAATATCCGATTTCTATATTGTTTGCATAAATGCACTCTCCACTCACAGCAAATGATCCTACCATTGAGAATCAGCTTCTTCAAGCCCAAGCTTTTATTGCGCAACTAAAACAGGAAAAAATTCAGATGGAAGTCGACTTTGAATATAAGCGAGGCAGGATTAAAGAGCTTTACTTCGCTAAAGAAAGTAAATACTTATCTTATATATTGTCTGGTCCTATACGCTTATAAAGGCTAATAAATGTAAAATACAAAGTATGTGTTGTATAATGTAAGGTACATCCGTCTGATCGGTTAGCCTAACGGTTAAGTGCGTCGCCTTTCAATCGAAAGGTTGCAGGTGCGGAACTGGTCGCTAGCTGGTCGGTTGTGTCCTTGGGCAAGGCACTTTACGGACATTGTATGAAACCCAGCGGATAAATGGGTTCTACCAAATTGAAGGAACATATCTATCATATACAACACAGTGAAATAGCTCCGGTAACCCGACGATGGGCGCGAGGTGATCTGACGATCGCCCGTGTGTTAACCCCTTGGTTTTCCCATTCACAGGGATAAACATGAATATCCTATCCTATCCTAATATATGTATTGATTTGAGTTTAAATCAATATGTTCAAGTAATTTTAAGCAAAATATTAGTTTAAATCAGGGGTTCAGGGGTGCCATTTGTACAAATTTACTGCCTTTTTTCCTTCCCTATATATTGCCTATTTCACTCTAAAAATGAAATATCAACATCCCTTCTTACTTCATAAATTTAGGTGTGTAAAATAAATTACCTGGTTATTGATTTAAGTGTGTTATGGCACCAATTGACTAATATTTGCACAGCGGAATTCATATAAATCTTTATTGTCCTTGACTTTCTTAACTGCATCATAAATGTACAACATCGAGACACAGTTTGTCGAAAGATTGGTTAATCAATAACGAATTGCATTATTATTTGATGACCATTTAATTTAAAACTTTTCTTTCAAAGGTACAATTCAAGAGCAGAATACGAAACTATTCGAAGCAGGCACGCACATTAGTCAGCTTGAACAAGAGCTGGAGCAGCTAAAAGAAGAATCAGAAACGATTAAAATGATCGCCTCGGTCTCCGAGAATACTAAACAAGTGGGTGGTGTGATGTCATAATGTGGGCGCGTTGTGCTAATTACTGATACTAATCACAAAGTACAAATAGCCCAATTTGAAGCTTATTGTGTCCAATGTTTCACTATAGTTTATTGGTATTAGATGTGCTTCGATTAATGATCTTGTAATCATAAATGTAATATCTTATTTTGCAACTAGTAGTTATCGCCTTTTAGTTTACAGTAACGTCTGACCGTAGTTTATTGCTGTTAGATGTGCTGTGATTGCTGGTACTTGTAGTGATAGATGTAATATCTTGAAGTTTTGCTCGTTTATGTTTTTTCTTTGTTTACCATTTATAGATAAATTAATATCAATACTATTGGAAATAAAACAAAAAAATGATGGTAAAAAAATTTAAACAAAATAATATATATATTTCCAATATTATATAATAAAAGGTTTTCTGTAATGGTTTAGACTAGAAAACCTTAAAGTTGCAGTTTTATGCATTATATTATTTTTGAATTTTTGATAATTGTAGTAGTAGAATTATGGTTAGTTCATGTATAACAAATTATATATTTATATATTATATTATGTTTAATTTTTTTCAAATTCTAGTTAAGTAGTAGTATGTGATTGGTAAGGAAATGATAAATTGTTTCTTTTATAAAAAAAACGTGACTCCAAGCAATTAAGAACACAATGGACTATCAGTAGCATAGGTTCATAAGCTTGTCTAGGGTGCTTGGACAGCACATTGTTATTGATTACTATAAGGTTATAGGTCTCATATTGACAGCTTTTTACAGTGTGCTTGGTGTATGTAAGGCTATAAAATAGTACATGTACACATAAGTTGTATTATTATGCCTATAGGTATGTTGCTAGGGTGGTATTGGCTGTGTAGAGATTAGTTACTATTATTACCTGCAGATTAGGTTAAAGTTTATTTTGTGTTTCTTTTGTGTTTGTAATAAGGTATCAAAACCTTAATTTTAGCTATAAAATAGGAGTGAAAAAGAACAGTTAAAACTAGTCTTAAAAATTTTTTATTTTTAAGACTTTTATTTTTTAGACAATTTATTTATTACATATTAACAAAAGTAGACTTAATCAAGTCAGTAGGCTACTGTATAAAACACTTAAAATTAATGAGATTATTAAGGTCACTGGTCAAGTTTTAATATTGTGCTGCAAATTTTTTATCAACCATTCATTGTACAAGAAAGTAATAAATGGTAAGCTGAACCAAGTTTTGGTTCTGATATATATAACAGCACATCAGTTGACCCTGAAATATTGGGCTGGTGCCAGAAAGGTGGTTTAACTCTTGTTGACAGTGTCTGTATTGTTATCATGCAAAGTCGTGTGTCGTATTCCAAGTATATAAACAACCATTCACACAGTTACCGGTATCTCTTGTTGGTTAGTGATAGTATGGCTTTGAGTTTTACATTTGAAGAAGAAAAAAATTTTTTAAGTTTTAAAAAGCCGTCATATTTTGAGTCAAAATATCTTTAATGGCAAGGTAATAGCCTGTAATGTATCTTTTTAATCACATATGTTTTATAGCATAGGTAGTGTGGTATGTTTAGATTTTGCACTTGCTTATGAACATATTTAACTGAAGTATTAATTTTAATACGCAATTATATTAAATGATATGAAAGTTACCGGTAATGTAACGCTTATTTTGATTTACATGCAAGATACAACATAATGTTAAACATAACAAAATACATCAACTAAATTAAACCTAATAAGATTTAATAAGATTAAAAATGTATATATTGATATGTAAAATACTGTTTAATGTTAGTTTACTTTAATCTTAATAAATAGAAATGTATTAAGCTTAAACAACATACTGCAACACTGGTAACCAGACTGTGGGAACAATGTAATTTAACAATTGTCCATGTGATAACGCCACTTGCATATTTTCATTCAAAGGGGTTAAACCTGAATATCCCATCTCACCAATTTTTATATCTGCTTAATTAGGAAGCTGTAGAAGACCTTAATAAACACCATTTGGAAGAAATTGAATCTCTTCGTTGTGTATTGCAAGGTGAGATAAGTTATTTATTTTTTTGTTCCAGTTCCGTATTAGCTAGTAAATCATGACACAGAAACAGGAAAAGACGGCGAAACGAAGAGTCATTAAAAACTCATCATCAAAAAATATAAATATTAAATTAAGCGATTACGGTTACCACACCTTTACAATCATTTTTAAAAAAAATTATTAAAATTAAACAATATAAAGCTCTGAAGAATAGTGTGCGGTAAAGCGTGACTAATACTGTTGGAGGGTCGGCTTTAGGAAAAGGTGCGGTCCTGAAAGTGAAACAAACTAAAACAAAATTCAATCGATGTCACAGTTTCTGTTGCTGTTAATAGCAATTACAAATAAGGTCTGTTGAATATTACAACGTATACCTGCATTTTTTTTATATAACCATTAATTCACTTTTTTTAGGCATTGTTAAGTGCCTTGCCTAATTCTAGAATAATAATTGTCCTTCAAGAGAAAGCTAATTGACAATTCGTAAAAATTAAAAGATATAAAGGCCTGAAGAACAGTGCATAGTCAAACCGCTTGGGTATGCTTGCACTAAAAGTCTTATTACACAGCAGTTTAAAATTTTAGATCCAAAATATTAAATATTAACTCTTTCACTCCCGGCTAAATGCATTAATTCAAACATGCTGTCCAGCAGTGTTTTTTACAATTTTTAGTCATTTTCAAATTAGCACAGTTTTTCAAAAAGTTTATGCTATGATTTAATATTTAGTAAACAAGCCACACCATAGAATCTACCTCTAATAAAAAATATATTATGTAAATTTTAGTGAACACCACTTTATATGTAAAGAAAATTCTGCTGGACTTTGACAAATTTGAGGTGCACTGACAAACGAAATACTCACTAATTATGGGTATGCCCAAATGATATGAAAATTGGAATGTAGACTGTCTAATAGTTTTTGTACTCAGGAAAATTTGAACTGTGTTTTTATCTTTAGTAGTTTTTTAAAACTAAAACAAATATTGAGTTCTCAAGAAAAAAGAGATTGAGTTCTCGAGAAAAAAAGGGATTGAGTTCTCGAGAAAAAAAGGGATTGAGTTTTCGAGAAAAAAGGGATTGAGTTCTCGAGAAAAAAGAGATTGAGTTCTCGAGAAAAAAGGGATTGAGTTCTCGAGAAAAAAGGGATTGAGTTCTCGAGAAAAAAGAGATTGAGTTCTCGAGAAAAAAGAGATTGAGTTCTCGAGAAAAAAGAGATTGTAGTTCTCGCAGAAAAAACAGATTGAGGTTCTCGAGAAAAAAAAGATTGAGTTTTCGAGAAAAAAGAGATTGAGTTCTCGAGAAAAAAGAGATTGAGTTCTCGAGAAAAAAGGGATTGAGTTCTCGAGAAAAAAAGGTTTTTTTCGAGAAGTGGACTAACTCTATTAACCTCCAGGATCAATGGAAGAACAAAGGAATGATCTTCTACGTCAGTTTGATACTGAGAGGAGGAGGTGGGAGGAGGAGAGGAGCAAGATGGAGCGAGAGAGAGGTGAAGCGCTTGCATCCTCGAATCCCCATGAGGAGGAACAGGATTTGGAGGATTTAGAGCTGGAAGCGAGCATGATGAAGGTTTGTATCTCGTGGTTGTTATTTATTGGAATAAGGTTATTGGTATAAACATGTTTTCTTGTGTTTTGCAAAATTACATCTGGTCATGACTCATGATGTTAAATTATAGACCTATAACTTAAGTTAGAAGGTGAGATATATTGGGATATAATACCAACAAGTGAGAGGTGTTGTTGAATAATTCGGCAACACTCCTGTGTCCACATTTGTTCAAAAAAGCCCGCACGAACGGCAACACTGCTCTGTGGGCATTTACGGATAAATGTGGACACTAATCCAGAAAAAATTGACAAAAATCGCATTAAGAATAAACATAAAATAATTTAGAGAAAATGTAAAAAGTTCCGTTTTTTGAATCATAATATCAACAAAATGGAGGTGGTGTTACCACTGCTGAAAAAGGATGGTAGCATGGTATCCTGTTATGTGGTTCTACTCATACTAAGGTTATTGGTATAAACATGTTTTCTTGTGTTTTGCAAAATTAAATCTGGTCATGATGTTAAATTATAGACCTATAACTTAGAAGGTTAGATATAGTACAAACTATACTTAAACGATAGGCACTAATTTATGATCATGGTAGCACCGTATTGACTTTCTAAAACAGTAAGGGAGCACTAATATGCAGCATATAAACAAAATGTGGGATTTTAATTTTGGGCTTTTCTTAAAACACAATTTATTAAATGGTATTGTTAGAATGATAACTGTATTTATTTAATACAAAGATGCTAATAGTACAATTTGATTTTTTTACTTGTTTTTTTTAAGTTAATTATTCTCTTTTATTAAAGAAATTAATTTTTTGGGGACTGGTGGGAATATGTTTCAGGCCATAGGGTTGTTGATTCTGTCTTTCCGGAAAGTAACTAAACCCAGTGAACTAATGAGTTAAACAAAAACTGAACCTATTTTTCTATTATGTACAACACACACTGCAATCGCTTTAATGGACGATTGTAAGTGCATGGTAATTTTAATTAAGTTTTCTAGTGCACCATCACTAGTGCTCTAATAACCCCACATTTCCCCCACATGACTCTACCACACCCACAGGCTCAAGAGGAAGCAGACAAATTGAAGTCAGTTGTTCTTCCACTTGAAAAGGAGATATCAGACTTAAAGGCGAAACTGTTAGACGCTCAGGAAAAATTGAAAGAATCCTTGAGAAAACCTGACAAGGACCCTAAGCACAAGGTTTTTATAATTATTTGAAACTTAAAATTATTTTGTTAATTTTGTAGATCCCATTTAGTGATTTCTTTGCATGTTTTGTCCACTTTTGCATGGTTATTTTGCTTTGTAGAATTTATAAACAATCACTTTAGTTCACCGCTTAATTTAGTTGCTTATTCATGTAAATTTGGTTGCTCGTGTAGTTTTGCTGTCGCTAATGATATATTTTATTCAAACTGAGCAGCATTTTGGGAAAAGTTTAAGCGATGTTGGTACCAGGCGAAATTCTTTGTTTGAATTTCGCTCCAGCGAAAAAGTAAGTAAACCTATTTGCATAATGTCCGTGTCTTAAAGTTATCCCTCTGTTGGCCACTTTAGGTTATCACTGTATTTAAGCCATTAAGCTCTTGGTATATTGTGGAATAGTCACTTAAAGATGGTGGGATTAAAACCAGCCATTAACTAGTCTATTGTGTCTTTAAAACAGGCTCTTTAAAGATGTTTTCCAAACCCAAAATACTAGTAGTTTAATCAGAAACTGTACCAATGTAATTATATTATCCAACACATTATAACAGCTATGATAACAAGCAGTGGACACGAGGTAATCTGACCTTTCCCATGTTACACTTCCACTTACGTGTTTCCATTCACAAAAATATATATACATCATCATATTCTGTCTATTGATGAATCAGACTGTACAAAGTTTAAGGTCCAAAGTCAAAATAAATAATACGAAACAGCTTTATACAGTGTTACTAGTTGTAGATTGCTACTGTCTAGCATAGTATTGTGCAACAGCTAAAATTTGTAAGTAAATATAAAATTTATAAAATACCAAAGCTAAAATACCAAAGCCCTATTTTATTATCTCTTATGTTTAGAAGTGTTTTAGTTTAGCATCTAGATGGCATGTAAAATATGTTTGTATTTTAAACTAATATGCACTAATCTCAAAAGTGCTGTGGTGTCTGTATTTAAACTTAACTAATCGTAATAAAACCTACAATGGAGTCCAATTAATAGTGACTTTCTAGTCACATATATTCTTAAACTGCAACTAACATTAGATTTAACTGTGCAGTAAAGTTACTGACTAGCATGAAAAAATATGTGTAATAAACTCACCAAAGTAAAGCAATGTATAGTCCCCACCACCATATATGAAAGGATGAGATTAATGCAGTTTATCTAATTGTAGAGCATGGCATATGACTGATTTCCATGATTAAGTGATTACACCTCACACAATAAAAGTTAACCAAAAACATGAGATTAAACTGGTACAATGATGACATTTCGTGGTATGGTAAACGGTGTTGTAGTAAAAATCAAAACTTACCATATCAAAAAAGACATGCGTAGGGATGCACAAACTAGAATATCTTGGTATTCTAGAATAGTTATTTCGAATCCAGAATATCGAATCCTATTCTATATTAAAAAGCAAACTCGAGTTAAAGTGGCAAGATCGTCAAAAATTTCTGCTGCCGCTGACTACCTCTATGGCCAGTGTGATTACATACTTATAATTCATAGGCGGCGACTTCAGTAAAATGTTACCGTTGCGCGAAATTTTATGACGTCACAATCGGGCCCTATGCCTCGAACTAACTCGGATAGAACTATGATAGGCTACTAACGAGTTACAAAGCTAAAAGATTAAGCCAGAAGTTTAAGTGTTTAATCTAACTACTTCCCCCGCTGAAATATTGCATGGTCGTTAATACGCAGCTCAGCGTCAACAATACGGAAAGAATATACCAAATATTTATGTGTCTGCGAGGGCTGTGCAAGAACCCAGATTCTTATAACGGTTAACTGATCAAAGAAAAAAAACCGTTAACCGTTAACCGATGTTAGCCTACTGTTCTCTCTAGCTAATACTTTGTAATGGGAAGAACATGAGGAAAAACGGGAGTGCGTCAGTGGTCCTGTATTGAATCTAGGTCAACGTAACCCTAGGTCAAACCGCCGATCAAAGCAAGAAACACCGCTGGAAAAGCGGCGCTGCGGTTAGACGATTTAATGTGATAATTATTTAAATGCGCAGGGATTTTTTGCGTAATTATAAAACAGACGCCCATGCATAATATCCATTGTAATCAATGGAAATAAAAAGGAACTCCATGCAATTATAGTTTCTTAATGTGCAATGTATATTATTTCGAATCCAAATATTCGAAATAAACGTAATATTTGGATTCGAATCCCGTAGGATTCGAATCCGGAAGATTCGATATTCTAGTTTGTGCATCCCTAGATGCGTATAAAAGTCAAAGTTAAATTTGTATCAATTTCAACTAAAAACAAATTATGAGATGATACTAATAGAATGGCGATTTTTCAGAGTAAAATGAACAGGGTTTTAAGTTTAAGAAAATTAAGGAAAATTTGGGTGAAACTCAACCATTTTTTATGATAGTTTTAACTAAAAAGAAAAAAAAACATGGCATTAAACTAGTACAATGGCAATGTTTCGTGATAAAATACACGGTGTTGTAAAACCTAAACCCAAACCACATTTTGTGACAATTTCAACTGAAAACAACAAATTGAGATTAAACAAGTGCAATGGAAACATGAAGCAAAAATCACATAACAGAATAATTTGTCCCAATCCAACGCAATGTGAAAATTTGGTTCGAATAAAAAAAAATTTGGAAAAAGTTTTTTTTTTTTTTTTGGGACATTTTAGGACTTAAAGCATAAAAGCACAAGATTATAATAATACAGTGACGATATTTTGATATTCTTAAGCAAAAATCACAAAATAAGAAATAATTTTCTTAAAATCCAACCCACATTTTGACGTTACTTTCCCCCTGGCAAGGAGAAACCCAATGATGCCTCATTGACGGAGTTGGAAGGCTACGTGGTGGTTGTCAACTCCCAACGTACCATGCTGCAGAAGGAGAATGAAACTCTGAAGCAGGAAATGCATGAAAGTTAGTTTTATCTCTGGTTTTCCTGTTGTATGTGATTAAATGTCGGGTTACCGGAGCTATTGCAGTGTGTTGTTTATGATCAAGACGATTTTTTAATTTTGGAGAACCCATTATTTCACTGGGTTTAGGCAATATCTGTTTGATTGACTGTCGTGTTACTGGAGCTATTGCTGTGTGTTCTATGTGATTAAGATCATTCCGTAAACGATAAAACACAGGGGCCGTAATCATAAGGATAATTGTAAGATAACCTCGTGCCCACTGTCTTATTTTTGGAGCTATATGGCAGTGTAATGTGTATGATTTACATGTGTCTTCAATTTAGTTGAACCCATCAATCCACTGTATTTCGGCAATATCTGTTAAAAGCCTTGCTCAACGACACCGATTAGCCAATGAATAGTTTTTTTGTGTTTGAGACAACATCAATTTTGGCTTAACCCAAGAATTCGGTTAAGACAAAATAGGGGATAGGATATTTATCTTTATCCCCGTGAATGGGAAAACCAAGGGGGTTATCACACGGGCAATCATCAGATCACCTCGCACCCACCGTCGGGTTACCGGAGCTATTGCAATGTGTTTTATATGATTGACACATTCCTTCAATTTGGTAAAAACCAATAAACCACTGGGTTCGAGCAATATCCGTAAAGTGCCTTGCCCAAGGACACAACCGAGTAGCTAGCGACCAGTTTCGCACCTGCAACCTTTCGATTGAAAGGCGACGCACTTAACCGTTAGACCAACCGGTCGGAAATCCCCATAGCACCTTGCTTAAGTACACAGCCATCTAGATACAGATATTTTAGAAGCAGCAGTCTAGCATTTTAACCCACTACCTCCAACCAAACGTGCTTACTTGTGTGCCATAGCTGTGGTAGTTTGTATACTGCAACATACGTACAATCATAGCCTAACCTACTAAACCCATCGTCATGTCTCTGGAGCAGGAATGTCAAACTTGTGGTTTTTTAAGGTCCACATTTAATTTTTGGAATTGTGCCAGTGCAATTTCCCATGTATTTTTGCTTATAAATCGACTTCTGTAAATTTAAAAAATATTTTTCAAAAATATACGTGTCAATTTTTTTTCACCAAAAAAAGGATTTCTGTTTAAAGCAACCTGTCTTCTCTACCTTTTTACAGTTTCCTTAAATAATTACACATTTAGCCTTAAAACAATCTATCAAATCAAATTTTCCCACAAGTTCCTTAAATAATTACATATTTACCCCTAAAACAATCTCCCCCATCTTCCCACAGTATGCCGAATGCTGGAGAACGAACAGACCCAACACCAGTGCACCAAGCACAACCTAATATCCGCCACCCACAACCTGGATAAGTACAAGAGTATGGTGTTGGTGGGTGGGT
>CH001357.1:756996-805723 GCA_000149265.1 Ciona savignyi | reverse complement strand
CTTTTCTGAATTAAAATATAGCCCAAAACTTTTGTACCAATTTGATAGAGAAAAATAATATTGTATGTATGTTTAAATGAAATAATTGTAATTTTAAATATAATCATCATTGTTGTAAACTAAAAAAAACAAATTCTAATACTCTTCTAATTTAGAATCAAATTATATAAAACAATGAGCACTTAATTTCGAATTGCTAAAATAAAATAAAATATCTTTACCCCCAAGCTAGAAATGTTTGTTCTGGCATAACATACAATACAATAATATGGGCAGGACTACGGTAGCGCTAAGACTATAAATGTAGGACATCTAATGCCTATAGCACCCAGTAGTGAATATAATTTATGGATGAAATTGTAATTTACTTTATTTTACTACCCCCATAGGTAGAATTGAGTACTGATACCCTGTATCTGGGAACATCATAAACAACTTGAAACCCAACAAGTACAATAGAATATTAGGAGTAGTTTCACGGTAGCACAAAGACCAGGAATGTAGGTTTTGGAAGGTACATTACTCCAAGGTCGTTAGTGCATGGGAGTTATCATATTTAAGAATGATATTTTAACCCCTTTTATTTACCCATCTCAATATATAAACAATATAGGTGATAATATAATACCATGTAAGGTATACCTGCAACTACTTTAACCCAACATGTAATACATATTACCAAGAAATCATTGCCAAGAGGGTAATCCCCAATTCCGTAGTTGTAGGTGAGTTCGCACACAAAATGATCGTCCTCACATCCATACCCGATCATCGTTTTACTCCATTTGCCATCGTACGGTCTACGTAGGGGGTGGTGGGGTGTAATGTTTAAGGTTAGCTTCTCTGGTGTTGTGTTGGACTGTCAGACGAATGGTTGTGGTATCAAAACCAAGCGTTAACTGGTCGTTGAGCAAGAAACTTAGCGGAATCTACTGAATTTATTGTTTTACTTCATTTGGCATTGTATGGTCTATATAGGTGGTGGGGATGTAATTAGTAATGGATTCAAGAGGTTCGCATGGGTTCGGTCGAACCCGTTCTTGGAACGTTGGGATAATCACTGATCGAATTCGTGCTTTTTTACAGACATTAAACCTTATAGGGAACCTGTTGTTAGTAAATATGATACAAAAGAGAAGCTATTCTAAAAATTTTAAATCCCATCACTGGATGTAATGTCTAAGGTTAGCTTCTACGGTGTAGCGTGGAAGTCTCAAACGAACGGCTGTGGTATCAAAACCAAGCGCTTAGAACTAGTCATTGGACAAGGAACTTAGCGGAATCTACTGAATTCATCGTTTTACTCCGCGAGTTGAGCTGATGATTGCCCGTGTGTTAACCCCCTTGGTTTTTTCCATTCATGGGGATAAACATGAATAATGAATATCCTATCCTAACATGAACTCACCCATTACATGTGGCTTTGCAACCTTCTTCAAACTCTTCGTGCCTTAAAACCTGAAAAGCAATGTTTGGACAGAAAATTCATGTTTATCCCGTGAATGGGAAAACCAAGGGGGTTAATGCACGGGTTTCGTCAGATCACCTCGCGCCCATCGTCGGGTTACCAGAGCTATTGCAGTGTGTTGTGTATAATATAGACGTTCCTTCAATTTACCCATTAATCAGCTGGGATCATGCAAAGTCCATTAAGTGCCTTGTCCAAGGACACAACTGAACTGCTAGCGACAAGTTTCGAACCTGTAACCTTTCGGCTGAAAGCCGTCGCACTAAACCGCCAAACTAAACTGGTCGGACAAATGGATGAAACATGTTGTTCAAACAATATACCTAAGTGTTGGAATGTCTTTATTCAAATGAGTTTGGATCTAAAATTATTCTAAAACCCAAAATTTCATACCACTCTGAAATAGACTCGAGGAGACATAAAATCACCCAAAAAAGTAGTTTTACAAAAATTACCATAACAAACCCTTTAAAAAAATGTTTTTTTTTAAGATTTTTTACTGTTTTTTTTCCACTAAAACACAATCCCTTAGAATTCCAGACACAACCAAGTAATAAATATATGAAAATAATATTTACCTTCATCCCAAGAATATCCCGATAAAACTTGATAGTTTTGTTACGATCTCCGATTTTCAACACAAAGTGAAGAGTGCGTCTTCCAGCCATTTTGCTAACTTAAACAGCAACTGAAAACTATTGGTTACTAAATAAAATATTAATTGCAAAAAGGTAAGAATGGACATATTGTGTGTTATGGTACTGGTATAGAAGTTTAAGCCACATATGTTGTTTAAACTAGTTTTAACTCACTTGGGTTAAATTTACTCGGGAATTAACCCACATGGATTTAATTTCCCTAGGAATTAACCCATGTGGGTTTAAATTCCCCTGGAATTACGCCTTTGTGGGATTAATTTGCCCTGAAATTAACCCAAGTGGGTGTTATTTACTCAGGAATTAACTTAAATGGGGTTAACCCACACAGAAGTTTTAACCTATATGGCTTTTAATCCAAACCGGTTTCAATCCACATGAGTTAGGATTTTACCCACATAAGTTTTAACGGACACAGATTTAAACCAGCACAATTGTGGGTTAAACCTTGTATAGGTTAATTGCTATGGCTTATATTGAAATAGATGGAAATTACAAAGTATGCTATTTCTCTGCTGGCACTTTAATTGTTTTGTTCTTTAATCTTTTCTGCAGAGAATTCATTCTTCCAGACATGGTCCTTAATAATCCCCTTAAATTCATTTTATCTTGGTACGGCATTTCACATTTATTCAAAGCATAAGTAGAGTCGCCTATTTCTTTGATAAACTGTTCAACAGAAACTGCGTCGAAAAACTCTGATTTTTCAAATTTAGAAACTAATTTGTTGACGTTGGACTTCATGTCAGTACAAGTCTTTATAGCAGCGTTAGCACGGTTTCCGACGGCAAAAGTCAGAATTGTTTTTGCTTTTCCTTGCCTTCTACACTTTGTAATGATCACATTTCCAATTTCATCAGTTCTATATACATGTCCGACACTTGAATCTGCATGGGCAGTAAATGGTTTGGATTCTTGTACTGTTGACCTCACATTATTTTCCAGTTTAGAAATATCGTCCGAACTTATATCCCCTGCGAGTTCTATTTTAAAAGAATCGAATTCAGATTTAAGCTTGAGAATAGAGTGTTGAGGTAATAACCGATTACAAGTCTGTTTCATAACATGGCACGCAGAGTAGGCTCTTGTGAGTGGCAGAAAGAGGTCTTTATTTTTCTTCACTGGTGCCATATCACCATTACACAGTAACACATCTTCAATATTAGCACTCGGTGGTAAGATTTGATGTAATACCCATCCGTTTAGGTTTAGCACGCTGGTAACATTCAAATTAACTCCATTGATATTAAACCAACCAATATTATCACTTCCCGCATGACTTGGATGGTATAACGGTGTTGAATCAAGCAAAATATATATATCTTCAGTCAGTCCAGAATTAGAATACTTTTCCATTATCGTCCCATCATTAATTACAACAGCAAGAACTTTTGCACATTCGTCATATGAACTTTGAGAAATTACTGTTTTGGGAAATTTTTCTTTTGACAAATTATGAATCAAACTTGACTTATCCTCCTCATTTTGCAGAAAAAACATTTCTTTCTTTAATGGTTTAAAAGCTGATACTGTTGCCTCCGATTGAGTATCAGATAATGTGCTGGATATTGCTTTATTTTCCTGCTTTAGAATCTTGAGCAGTCGTTCGGTTGGGTAGCCTAGCTGTTGTTTCAGCTGAAATGCTAATTTTGACGGGAACACATTCCCAGGTAAATTTTTCAAACTTTTTCTCACAATCGTATCCCCACGTTCTAACGTCGAATAAAACGCAATTTCGGAGTCATTTATGATTTCTATAACTTCTTTCTTTTTTTCCATTATTTCAGGGAACGCAGGGCTCAAAGATTCAACCACAGGAGGGACTAGGGTGGAGAGAAAGGGTCTTGGAGTCCGCAAAACATCAATTCCCGCGAGCACAGCTCTTCGAAGAACTTTCCGGAGAATTAATTCCCGTCCATTAGGACCGGGATGGATGCCGTCTGATATAGCAACCGTTAACATGCGGATATGGTCACTGATTATTCTGTATGCTGCATCCTTTCCACCAATATCTTCAACCCCGACCCTACCTTCATAAGGTCCAATTTGGGACAATTTCTCTAAAGCTGATAGAATCGAAATAAATAAGTCGGTGTCGTAATTTGACGTTTTTCCCAGCATTACAGCTGTAATGCGTTCTAAACCCATTCCAGAATCAACATGGCAATTGCTAAGTGGTTCCAAAACCTTCGAATTGACTCTATTGTACTGCATGAACACAATATTCCATATTTCAACGATATCCGATACTACTTGGTTGACTTGCTCAGGTGCATGGCGGTTCCCAATCCTATCATAATGAATTTCAGTGCAAGGACCACAAGGTCCTGTCTCACCCATTTCCCAGAAGTTATCGCTTGAACCGAACGGTAAAATCCGACTTTCATGGACGCCAATAGACTTCCAAATTTCCTTGGTATCATAATCCGGTTCTAGGTTATTTTTAGCACACCCGGCAAAGTATGTGACGTATAACCTCTCTGGAGGTAACTTTAAAACCTCAGTTAAAAAACTCCACGCCATTTTACAAGCTTCATCTTTGAAGTAATCCGCAAACGACCATGAGCCTAACATTTCAAAGAACGTATGGTGCGTCAAATCATGTCCGACATCATCCAAATCATTATGTTTTCCGCCAGCTCTTATGCATTTCTGACTATTGACTGCTCGTTTAACATTCACAAAAGGTAACTCATCGTTCCCTTGACCAAGAAGAATTGGTTTAAATTGGTTCATTCCCGCATTTACAAACAAAAGAGATTTGTCTTGCGGCGAGTAGACTTTGGAAGACGGAATAAATTCATGGTTTCGATCTTGGTAAAACTGGATGAAAGTTTCACGGATATTTTTCGATGAATAACTATGTACCTTTGATCTTGAAACATAGAGAAGTCTCAAATTCTTGGTTTGGCATAGGAATCTACCAAACAACATCGTATTTTAGTAAATTCCAACGCATTTATACTAAAATAATTACTACCATAGCTGAAAAAAGGGGGTGACTTTAATTACTACAGGAGCGCTTGGATCGCGCTTGGATCACTTAGATTGCTATGGAAAGTAATTCTAACCCTGTCCCAAACACTAATCTCAACCCCAAAAGTAACTTTAAACCCACCCTAACATTAATATCATACTCTTTATTTTACTGAGAGAAGTTTTCTCCAAGGCTTTTGTAATTACGAAGTAAAGTAAGCGCTCGAAGCGATCCTGTAGTAATTATGTAACTCTAATCCTTCAACCTTAACTTTCAACCTAAGCTTGTAAGTTGTAACCTTAACCCTTAAAGGGATCCAAGCGATCAGAAGACATGAAGTAATTAGAGGCGCAGAAAAAAGGAACCGTAATAAATTATGAAGTCCTGACAAAATAGTTTGTAGTCTACCCTTACATTAAAGTTTCTTTCTTTCAATTTTTACTACCTTCAGCCAAATGGTTGTTGAATCAAAACCCACTCCTGATTGGTCAGTTGTGTTCTTGAGCAAGGCGTATAACGTACATCTCATAAATCAAGAGACTTAGTAGATTAACTAAACAGCAAAAACCATAATCTTACTGACGATAATAAATTGACTATGTCATAACTTTCCTTCGTGTTTCTTACACCGGTATAAACATATATTATCCTCTATTTTTATTATATTGCAAAAGTGTAACTAACTAACTACTACAGACTAATTACAAACATAAAAATTATGCAAGTTTTGCTAAAGTTTTGTAATTTGTAAACTCTTACATGTTTCGTAATTAAGGCACATGCTCTTTAGCTGACTAAGCATAAAAAATAAGAAAAGTACAGCACTTTCGCATTTCGAAAACCCCCTAATGCGAAACTACCTTTTGTACATTCCCGTTTTTGCCTAAATGTATGAAAAACTTTAATTTATACATTTTTTTCTAAATAAATAAAACAAATATAGCAAAATAAGGAAAAGACGGCAAAACGAACAGTCGTTAAAACACGTCACCAAAGTCCATATACACTATGGAGAACGCCGCTAAAGATGGTTTGTTTCTTATAATCCAATTCCTAAGCGTAGCCTACTTATACTTGATACTATAAAAACAGTCTTTCTGCCAGTTCGAGAGCGCTTGATACAGACTGACACAATATGAAATGGACCATGTGGCGTTGGTTATATTCTGAGAATATGAATAATCAGCTTTACAGTCTACTACTCTGATTATTAATTCCTTCCTGTTTCAGCTATTCCTCGCAACCTTACCACAATGCGTTTGTGGAATTTTCGTAAGGAATATTTTACTTTTCTACATAAGAAAATCTTCAGATTACATCGTGCCCACCGTCGGGTTACCGAAGCTATTGCATTATGCTGTGCATCATTCACACGTTCCTTTAGTTTAGTAGAATCTATTGATACACTTAGGACAGTATGCCTACCCGTTCTTGGCCAAGGACACAACCGACTGCCCAGCGACCTGTCCGGCCGGTTAGCCTGGCGGTTAAATGCGTCGCCTTTCAATCGAAAGGTTGCAGATGCGAAACTGGTCGCTAGCTAGTGAGTTGTGTCCTCGGGCAAGGCACTTTACGGACATTGCCTGGACCCAGCGGATTAATGGGTTCTACTAAATTGAAGGAACGTGTGAATTATACACAACATACTGCAATAGCTCCGGTAACCCGACGGTGGGCGCGAGGTGATCTGACGATTGCATGTGTGTTAAGCCCCTTGGTTTTCATTCACGGGGATAAACTTGAATATCCTATCCTATCTTATCCTGTTTTGAACCTGCAATCCATCGGCTGAAAGGCGACGTGTCTAACCGACGTGCTACCATTAAGTTAACTGGCTGGTTCTTAATGTAAAAATGTACTGTTTATAAAACAGAGCATACACTCTTAATCGAACAATTACCTTAACAAAACACACTCGACAGTGTGCACGCTATATGCTACGAGTTAAACCATTGGGAGCGCTATAGAGGCAAACCACGTGACAAATACGCATGGCAGACCAAAACAAACTATTCAGGTTTCAAATATGAATTTAACGAAAAACTTGACGTTGATTTCGAATTTAATCCATCCAAGAACTGCCCAAAAAGGTAAATAATTTATAGATATTCAACGATACTATAATGTGCGTATTTGTTAAAGTCAACTTTATGACGATAGATTTTCCAGAGAAGTTTTATTGTAAGGGTGTGGTATATCTAGCTTATCCTAATTCATAAATGTTGGATGTTTCACGTTTTCTATCCTCGGTGTCTGTTTGTATTACGACAAGAAACGTTGGTCATTTTACTTGATTGAAAACATTTGACTCTGTGACTACTGGATAGGATAGGATATTCGTATTTATCCTGTGAGTGGGAAAACCAAGGGAGTTAGCAAACAAGCTATCGTCAGATCACCTCGCGCCCACCGTCGGGTTACCGGAGCTATTGCAGTGTTTTGTGTATGGAAACAGTCCTACAATTTTGTAGAACCCATTAATCCGCTGAGTTCAGGCAATATTTGTTATGTAGCTTTTCCCATTGCCCAAGGACCCGTATGGAAAGTATGTCAATTTTCGCCGAGATCTCGAGTGTGCACGCGCTAAATTATTAAGTGTGCAGTGTGCAAACGTCCAAGAGTGCACACTTCAAGTGTGCACACAATCTCCTTTTTATTACTGTTTTACCAAAATCTTAAAAAACATATTATTCTATCCTCAATCTTTCGTGTCCGTCAGCTAACATATCTATCTACATAACATAGGGTCGGCTAAATAACAAAAAATGTACTGACAGTAAATTACCTGAGGTTCATAGGTAGGTTTACAGGTTTGTTGGAAGTTATACGATGTTTATGTTTGCGATTGTGTGAAATTACCTCGAGTGTGCAGCTGCTGTACAAGTGTGAAAGAGACGCGGGGTAAAAAAAACTCGAGTGTGCAGCTGCTGTACTTTCCATACTGGCCCAAGGACACAACCGACTAGCGAGCCACCAGTTTCGAACCTTCAACCCTTTGAATGAAAGGTGACGCACTAAAACACCAGACTAATCTGTACTGATTGATAAAGTCAGGGGGTGTTAGGACTACAATTTCTTAACAAAACACTTCAATATTGCGACTTCCGTACTAAATTGTATTGTTCCCTTGAAATGATTATTTTTATTTTAAAGGTTTGTTAATCTACAATGAAGTAAGGAATGTTGCCAAATTGTCATTATGTGCTGCTCATAGAATTGGTGAGTATTAACACTGGGTTCATTACTATAACTGGGAAATACTAATACTAGACTCGATGACATAGAATTTATGACATTGTCTTTGTTCTTTATTTATTTTGAATGTATCACTATCATCCTTATTTATCGTTTCAGATATACATGTTCTATCCTCATGAATAGGAAAGCACAAAGAGTAATATTCCATTGTTTTGTATCATTACGGAAACTAATTTAAACCCTGCCTTAAACACTAACCTCAACCCCAGAAATAACTCTTACTCCAAACCAATGTTTAAAACTGACTCTTATGCCACAATCATCATTTTAGTGTGTAGTTTCCCTCCTCCCCTCCTTCTATAAAGAAAATAAATGCTGCCATCTTTCCTTGAAACCTTAACACCATTCCACCTTGATTGTGGATTTACCAACTGAAATAAAATTCCAGATCATGTTGAATCGAAATCATTGGAATCTCGCCACAAGGGGGAGACTCAGAGAAGAAATCTCCTTTTTGACGAGATAAAAAGAGAGCAATTGTCGAATCGAGTCCCCCGAATTGAAAAGATTAAGGTAAGTTGTAAGTTATTAGTATCAAACCTAACAGAATGCAAAACACTTTAGTTGAGTGATTGGTCATTTTTTTATTTATGCGGTAAACGCATTTATGAACAGGTTTTGCAGATTTTATTTTTTTAAACTGAACACTTAATTAAATGATATAGTAACGACTGTTGTTTATTTTCCAATTTTGGTGACTTTTCTTGTCCTTAAGTGTTCGGGACTTTTGATCCAACTAATTAGCTTGGTGGTTTACTGTGACGCCTTTCAGCCGAAGGGTTTCAGGTTCAAAATCGGTCGCTAGCTAGTTGGTTGTATCCTTGAGCAAGGCACTTAACGGATATTGCTTAAACCTAGTGGAATGATGGGTTCTGCCAAATTAAAGGAACGTGTGATTTATATACAACACACTGCGATAGTCTTGGTAACCCAACGATGGGCGCGAGGTGAACTGACGATTGCCCATGTGTTAACCCCCTTGGTTTTTCCATTTACGGGGATAAACATGAACATCCTATCCTATCATATATTTAAATTTAGCGATCCAAATATTTTAAAGTAAATTAGTTGTTGTATCTAAATCACCAGGTAAAGTACAAAGGAAGGGGGTTGGCGGACGACGCTGTTATGTTTATGAATCGGCATCTGTCCACTCCGTACCATTGCGCTATGCGTGAGTCATTGTACATTTTGCATTCATCCATGTGTTTCACCGTGCCGCAATATTTAGCTAGGGTACATGTACATCTAATTACTACAAGAGTGCTTGGATTGCTTTAAGGACTTGAAACTCTAACTCTAATATTATAGTTATTTAGCTGGGGTACATCTAATTACTACAGGAGCGCTTGGATCGCTTTAAGGACTTGAAACTCTAACCCTAACTCTCCAAGCCATCCTGTAGTAGATGTAGAGGTATACGATTTAGCTGTGTATTATATTTTATATTATGGTTAGTAAAGCTGGCAATTTGTAAATAGGGATTCTAAGCTGATTAGTTTGGTTTCTAGAGTTTTTTCTAAAAATAATATTATGTTTCTAAAAAAACAAAGTTTAACTATTAAACTTGAGGTAAGAATATATCATGCTAGCTTAACTTTATGGTTAAGGGAGGTGAGCATATACACACACATTTTAATGTATTATGGTTGGTGGATACATCTGTACACCCATGTTAACCACGCCCCCCATTCTCCACAGATATCAGTAGCAGTGTTGCCAACTCCGCTGTTCTTGCAGTCGTAACCCCCAGTGATGCGCAACCCAATTCCAAGGTCACTGCCGTCCAGGCCAAACATGATGGAGAGGTAAGTGGCAACACTGATAAGTGGAAACACTGGTAAAAATAGATATATACTGGTAGGTAGTAATGAAGAAAAATAAAAAAAATCTGTTTGCATAAAAATGTCTGTGTTTAGCACTGTTCTGTATATATTGAAAAACATTCCCACAAAGCAGCCTCTAGCTTATTGGTTGTATCCTTGGGCAAGACAGTTTGTGAATTTGTCTGAACCCAGTGGATTAACCGGTTAAAATAAAAAATGAAGGAACGTGTTAATCATACACAACACACTGCAATACACCCAGAGACTCGACAGTGAACGCGTGGTAATCCAACAATAACCTATTGCATCATAGTGTAACCTCTATTACATCATAGTCTATTACTCTTATATCTTTGTTTATTTCAAACAAAACGATCTCCTATGAGACGTTGAGAACCTGTTATACCAGGATGGGACAAAGAATAAAAGTGATTAAACATCGTAGGCCTAAAATCACTTAGAACTAAAGGGCGAAACAAACTAGTGGAAACATCCCCAAATAAGTTAAATCCGTTGTAAAATAGGATAAATGATGTTGTTTAACTCACAGAAGGAAATAATTATCCAGTATTGCCCAGTGGATTTTAAATCTATAAACTAAGAAGAATAAACACGAATATCCCTATATTCTCCATCAGAAACTCAAAACCTTTCTTTTTCCAGCTGATAACAACGGAAACAGCTCAGCCAGAGACGATACTGTGGGATCTTCACCATCCACTCCAGTATGATTGCTCCATGGAGCTCCTCAGGTTCAATATGGACAACAAGAACCAACGTCGTCATCAGGAAGTGAACAAGGTTCCTTGTTTTGCTGTTAGGGCTGTGTATCGGTTAATGGTTATTTTGTTAACTGATTTGTTGGGTGTTAACCACTAAAAAAATTTGAAACGGTTAACTGATTTGTCTGTGTATTAAATTCTAAAACAAACAAGCAATCAGTTAAACTATTAAAAGCTTACGCAGGCTCCTTCATTGGACAATACTTTCTGTCAATGTTCAATTGAAAAAGAACAATGTTCAATTGAATAGAGTTAGATTTTTTTAAATTATAGTGGACTTGGACTTATTATGAACTGAGACAGCAGAGAAACCCTAACCGATTAACTGATTTTTCTTTATAACCAGTTAACCGTTATCAGAATCTAGGTATATGCAGTAGCCCTAGTAGCTGTTAATCATGATCGCTAGGTTGGTTAGCGTTTGGACTTTTATTGGAGAGGTTGCAGGATCAAAACTAGCCACTGGCTGTTATATGTCCTTGGCAAGGCGCCTAAGGAATGTTCCAAAACCCAGTGGTTTTAAATTACAGTAGTTACGTTGTGTTGCCACTGTTTCAGTTCCACCTATTATCCAACTGGGTCAATTAGATGTCCAAGAAGTGTCTTGCATAAGGACAAAAGGTTGTTGGATTGAAACCTCTTGTTTCAATGTGTGTTGTATAGGAGTGAGACATTTATACAGATTTAAATCAACTAGGGCTGTAAATTAACGGTTAATTTGAAAAACGGTTAACTGATGTAACAATAATCAGTTAACCGTTAACCAATTTAGCATAGCATTGACACAATCTACAGTTGTCAGACAAGTATTTCATGTCAGAAAAGCATGCGTTTTACCAACCAAAGAACACATAAGAGTTCAAAAAAAAGTTAAAAAAAGGTTAAACGATTAAAATTTGAAGTGACGGTTAACCCTAAAAACGGTTAACCACGGTTAACTTTTTGCACCTCTAAAATCAACCCATCAATCTACTGGTTTTACTCAGACTGCTCAGTGCCTTGACCAAGGATATGACCGAATAACCAGCGGCTAAGTTTGATCCTACAACCTTTCAAATATTTGTATACCAAAGCTTTAACCAACTGATCTAATTAGTCCAATTACCACAAAATGATCAAAACAAAATCTCCAGGCATACTGGAGAACTTGTTCTGTAATACTTGGAGCGATTGCACGAGAAGCTTTTAAAGAAAACCAAAAAGTCGGAGTTTTGAAAATACCTGAAGTGTCTGGTGAGTAAGTGTGGTATTCGTGTAAGATGGGGCTTTACCTCAGGAGATTTACCTTGTTCCCACAATCAGGTAGTTGCAAAGTTATAAGATATTCATCTTAGGTTAGAATAGGATATTTATGTTTTTTCCCGTGAATGGGAAAACCAAGGGGGTTAACACACGGGCAATCGTCAGATCACCTCGCGCCCATCGTCGGGTTACTGAAGCTATTGCAGTGTGTTGTATATAATTGGGTTGAAAGCAATTGTAAAAGAAGCATTTACAATTGGCACATTTACCACCCTATGCTTTTGTACAAAGAAATAATTAAGTTCACATTTAGGGTAAAATAACCTCTGAAAAGGGTGAAATGACCCCCAAATAGGGTAAAATACCCCCAAAAAATAAAATTACCCACACTATGGTAAATTTACCCACAAAATGGTAAAATTACCCACAAAATGGTAAAATCACCCTAAAAATGGTAAAATTACCCACAAAATGGTAAAATTACCAACAAAATGGTTAAATTACAAACAAAATGGTAAAATCTCCCCCTGTACCCCACAGTTGAAAACGGGGCCTTCTGTTGTGATCTGATCCTCGGTCCAGAGATGCGGGGGTGGAAAGTGAAGGAGGAGGATCTGCTCTTCCTCAGTAAGGTAGCGCGGAGGATCGTATCAAAGAACCTCAAATTCGAACGGCTGGATGTGGAAACGGAATTAGCTCGAGATGTTTTTAAACATGACGAGTAAGTAGGAGGGTGTGGGTTCGATTCTTACCCCTTGCGATTAAAGCAAGGTTTTTTTTACTGGTTAGATTACAGAGGTTTTCAACAAATGGGCCATGGCCCAGTAGTGAGCCATGACGCTGTTTTTTTTTATGATGGAAGGGGAATTAGCTGGCGATGTTTTCAAACATGACGAGTAAGTAGGAGGGTGTGGATTCGATGCTTACCTCTTGCTAGTGAAGCAAGGTTTTTTTTTGGCTGATTAGATTACAGAGGTATTTAACCTATGGGCCATGGCCCAGTAGTGAGCCATGACGCTGTTTTTTTTTATGATGGAAGGGGAATTAGCTGGCGATGTTTTCAAACATGACTAGTAAGTAGGAGGGTGTGGGTGCGATGCTTGCATCTTGCTATTGAAATGTAGTGTTCCAGCACAACTTATTTCTTTGTTGCTCGGAATATATCCTCGACCGCCACAATACAACTACGCAACTGTACAACTCGTAACTTTACACCATTTACTACATAACTACTCGCTTTAAGCAAAAGATACAACCAAATATCCAGAAAATCAGACAAACAAACAATTAACGAAACAAGGCAATAACGTAAAATCGGCGAGCGTCCAAAAATGCAAGGAATTTAAACCACATAGAAATAAAATAAAACAGAAACAAGGTATTTGTTTGACCGGTTAGATTAGTAGAACACGTCAGACCTTCGTCTATAAGGTTGTGGGGTCGAAAGCGTATGTTAGCTAGTCAGTTATGCCCTTGGACAATACACTTGCTTATTAGTAGGTAAAACTAAAAAAGGTGTATAGATGGATATTAATAAGAAGATCACTATTGGGCTGTGTCTTTGTCAAAGCAGCAGACATCTACTGTACCCAAGGGCTTAATGGGTTCTATATTCAATTTTCTACTCAATTAAGGAACATCTTATTCATGAACTGCATTAGCTCCTGACAATGGTCACATGGTAATCTGACGATTGCCTGTGCGGTAAACCTCCGCAAAAAAGAATGATTGTAAGACATAAATGGGTTGAATAAACTCAAACTGTGTAGCACAAATGGAGAAACAAATTTGTTGTTTCGTAATGATAATCATGCATGCTTAGAGAGAGACTAGTAATCCTGTTGATTTGTCGACCGCCCTGTGTTTCGTCATGACTTAAGAGAGATTTTTTCATAATATGACATTTTTGTTATAATATCACAGAGAGATTTGTTCATAATATGACATTTTTGTTATAATATCACAGAGAGATTTTTTCATAATATGACTTGGTTTTGCTAATGTAGAAGTCGTTTTGCATTTCTGCATTCTTCAATTTTACTTCAACTCTTAAAATCCCCCAACCTGCACGACAGGCACCGATTGCACACGATCGCCGAGATGGCCACCCAACAAGGGGACGACGAAGTTATATCGATGTACAGATTCGGGGAACATATTGAAGTGTGTGAAGGACCACTCATTTCAGATACTTTCAAGATATTTCATTTTGTCGTCACAGCTGTAAGTAATTTGTTTGTTTGTTTTTTTTTGGGGGGGGAGGAGTAAATGGGTTATTTGGGGGTAAATGGGTTTCTTGGGGGTTGTAGGGGTAAGTAGGCTATTTGGGGGGTTATAGGGGTAAATGGTTTGTTAGGAAGATTTAGGGATTAATGAATTTTTTGGGGGGTTGTAGGGGTAAATGTGGTTATATGGGTTTCTTTGGTGTTGTAGGGGATAAATGGGTTGTTATGAAAATTTAGGGGGTAAGGTATTTGTTCGTGTGGTTGTAGGGCAGCAGTGGATTTAAAAAGTGAGTGAACATATCGACACATATTTCCAAAGAACCCGACTGTGGGCAAAAGTCTATATTAGTGTCCCATATATATTCATGTTTATGCCCCCGAATAGAAAAACTAATGGGGTTAACACACAGGCAATCGTCAGATCACCTTGCGCCCACCGTCGAGTTTTTCAATGTGTTGTGTAAAGAGGTATTAAACATAAATAAATCGTGTGGCCTATTAATAAAGCGACCGATACATAAAAAAAACGTCTTAGTAACGAACATATAATGGGTTCGAAACTACGTTCGGTTATAAAAAACATAAATAAGTATCCCGTCCTACCTTACAAGCTTTCCTCTCATACCCGCATATAGCATAAATGTGTATCCCGCCCATACTCAGTATCTTATCAACTTTCCACTCATACCAGCTGCACAAACTTGGCTCGAATACATGGAGAATGCAGGGCTTGTCGCTGCCTGAGGAGTTGAAGGTACAACACACCGTGTGGTCGTTGTTGGAGAGCAGAGCTCGAAAACTCGTGAGTTTGACTCGGTTATTCTTGAATCTGTTGGTTTAAACAAGTATTATTTGGATGGTTAGCTCTGTTGGTTTAATGGGCAACACTTAAAGGAGGGATGAAGGGAAACTGCTCACTAAAATTATGGAAACTAATTTGTTACCTGCTCTAAACACTAATCTCAATCCCAGAACTAAAACTCCAACCCCATGTTTAAAAGTATCTCTAATGTCATATTCTTCATTTTAGTGTGCAGTTTTATTTTTTCCTTCTTCCTGCTTTCTATCCTTTTTAGTTCTTCTCGTTTTAATTGAGAATTCAATATAATGGGATGGTTAGCTATAACCTGAAGGTTGTAGGATTGAAACCAGACAATTGCTTGGTTGTTTGTCTTTAGGCAAAACATTTAGCAGCGGATTAATGGGTTCTACCAAATTGAAGAAATGTGTTTATCATATACAACACACTGCAATAGCTCCGGTAACCCGACAGTGGGCGCGAGGTGGTCTGATGATTGCCTGTGTGGTAACCCCCTTGCGTTTTCCCATACACGATCTTAATTTTAACATTCTATCTTAGCTCAGCTAATTGCTGATTTCGATCCCACAACCCTTCAGTTGACGGTTTAACACACTTGCAGTTGACCTAATTAACCTGTCTAAAACAGATATTCTCTTTTTAAAACAGACGTAGCAATATGCATTTAAAATCGCTCAATCGCACCCAGGTAAAAGAAGACCTCCCTGATAAAGTCGAATCGGATGAATCGGACGAACGTATCAAAACGGACGAATCGGACGACACGAAGTTTAACCTGCACCGTTACGATTCCATTGAGAATCGGACGAAAATTCGCAGCAAATCGAGTGGACAGTGGTTGCATAAGGAGTGGGCGGAGACACAAGGAATGATTGACATCCAACGCTGCGATTAGTTTTATTTATTCGAAAATACAAAAAGTTTCATATTCGATCGTCGGATGTTGGTGTTATGACGCTGGGTCCGGTTGAGTCTTAAAACAAGGGGGGAAATAAAAGGAGGGAAACTGCACTCTAAAATGAAGATTTTGACATTAGAGTTAGTTTAAACATGGGGTTTGAGTTAGTGTTAGTTCTGGGGTTGAGATTAGTGTTTAGGGTAGGGTTTAAATTAGTTTTTATAGTTTTAGTGAGCAGTTTCCCTCCTTTTAGTGCTACCCTTAAAACAACGATAAAATAGATAAATGTGGCCGAATGGTTAATAGCAGCACCACCGATTTAAATACCGCTTTGGACCTAAAATCGACTTTCGTAGAACTTGTATCGGTAAAAAAAATTATGCATTTTTTTCAATTTTTAGTAGAACCAATAAATTCACTGGGTATAGGAGTTTTATGTCCAAGGACACAACCGATTAACTAGAGACTCGCCAACCGACTGTGGGCTCGCGCTTGCTTTGTGTAGTTTAAGACCGAGGCGTTAGCTGAGCTTGTTTAGGTTGGCTGCCTAACGGTCTTTCGCGAGCTGCTCAGCGGAAAGTCTATTCTCCACAGAACGCACACTAATAATTATAGTGACCACGATTTGTACTGTCTTAATCTTAAACTCGAAGTTCATAACTCTTGATTCACTTTAGTTGTATTCTGCGTCTCATTCAATATACGGTTTATTCTCGAAGCGAGTTACTTAGTACGTTATACAGCATAACGCAAATTATCTCAAGTACGTTATTGTAGGTTATTGTATAGGATATTTAAATTTCCAGAATATATAGGGAATTTACAAGGTGCGAAAAGTTTACGTGCCAGACGTTTCACATCTGCACGTTTGACTAACTGTGGGGAATTAGGTGAAAAAACTATGTTAATGATTTAAACGGCAAAAATACAAAGGCCCGTACAAGGTGATAATTACGTAAAAAGTAATAAAACACGTGAGAAAAAACATCAAACGCAAAACAACGACGTTTAAAGTATAAAATATTTTAGACATAAATTAAAACAAATATATATTATATTAGAGGTGCCACACGACCAAGCTTTTTATCCGGATAACCAAACATTAAATAAAACAAACCATTTTTTAAAAACTGGGGCAAAAATGAATAAACCTAACCATTTCCGGGTCGTAGTGAACCATGGTTCAATACTTGGACCGTTTCCTGGCAGGTTCGAAACCGTTTAAAGGATTTATTATTTTAATCGTTAAATAATAATTCGTCACGTAGTGGGATTGCCGGAAATATTTACGGAGACGTCGCTGTATTATTTTTCAGCAACATAAATTTTCTAACGAAAAGATAATAAAATCGGTCGCTAGACGATGCTACAGAGCTGTTGAGAAGACACAATCTTTTTATCTCACATGGTATGAAACTTAGCAAGGGCTCTTATAACACGGGCAATCGTCGAATTACCCCGTGCATACTGTAAAGTAACCCGAGGTATTGCAGTGTGATTAAAAAGCACCATTAGAGCGTAAGTTTTCGGGATGGTTTCGATCTTACCACCCTTCGGCTGACAACCCTGTACGCGCTGCTACACCGTTAAACTACAGAATTCTTTAGAATCATCGTGAACAAGTACATGACTCTTTATGAGTTGGGTTGTGTGGCCGAATGGTCAACGCGACCGATACTTACACCATAACCTATAGGTTTTGGTGACGATCCCATCATGGGTTCGAAACTAAGCTCGGTAAAAAATACCGATCATCATACATGATAGTTTGTGGTATCGATATCATAATCGACAAAAAAAATTATATAAGAGACCCAGAGTCTTTTTTGGTTTTTAAAATCACGTCCTTTTGAACTTAATATAACAGCTCAGGCAACCCGACTGTGGACACGAGGTATTCTTAGAATGTCCTCGTTTTCTGTCATATCTAGTCTGACCGATTAGCTTGATGGGTTAGTGCGTCGTCTTTCAACCGAAGGGTTGTAGGTTTGTCCTTTTGCAGAGCATTCAAGAGACATTGCCTGAACCCAGCAGTGGATTAATCGATTCTACTAAATTGAAGGAACGTGTGAATCATACACAACACACTGCAATAACTGCGGTAACCCGACGGTGGGCGCGAGGTGATCTGATGATTGCCTGTGTGTTAACCCCCTTGTTTTTCCATTCACAGGAATAAACATGAATATTTTATCCCTTCCCACCTCGGGTAATAACCAGGAAATTCCTAATCTCACAGCAAAACCAGCCGAACTGGTAGTACGACTTAAAATTGAGATATCTGGGAATTCCAGCTTCTCTTACATTGTCTACACGGAATTTTTCTTCAGTGGTTAATTCGATGAGTCAGATTTGAGATTTCGGTATAAAGTTGAGGTTTAGGTGGAATTTAATCGACCGAATTTATATTTTATTGGTCATTATTTATGCTAATTTGAATTTCTATGTAGAACTATAACTTTCGTTATAACATGGGTGGTTTTCGGCCAAATAGCATGGTGGGTTAGTGTTGCAGATTCGAAACTGGGCATTAGGTTGTCGGTTGTGTCCTTGGGCAAGGCACTTTACGGACATTGCCTGAACCCAGCGGATTAATAGGTTCTACCAAATTGAAGAAACGTGTCTATCATACACAACACATTGCAATAGCTCCGGTAACCCGGCGGTTGGCGCGATGCGATCTAACGATTGCCCGTGTGATAACCCCCTTGGTTTTCCTTTCACCGGGGATAAACATGAATATCATATCCTATCCTTGCATTTCTTTTAATTTTAGCAAAACCTAATAATCCACTGTATTTAAGTAATATCTGCTAAGTGCTTCTTTGATTTCACAACATTTCGATTGAAAAACGATTCATTAAGCGCTATGACTAACGACACAACCGACCAGATAGCGACTGGTTTCGATCCCACAACCTTTCTGCTGTCGTCCCGACAGGCAATTATTTGACCAACCTACCGGACTTGTTATCAAAAAAAATTATAGGAGCATTTGCGTTTCAACTGATTATTCCTAGTTGCCCTGTCAATTCGTCTGCAATAACTTAGGAAATTAATTTTATTCCCGAAAATCAACACCTTTAAGCGATTCCATCAAACATCTTATTTTTACCGAGCCAAGTTTCGAACCCATAATGGGCTCGTCACCAGGACCGTTTTTGTGTCGGTATGTATATCGTTAACCATTCGGCCACACGATCGTACAACACACATCATATTTGCAACGCAATCGAGCAATCTAGTCAAATACTGCGTGTTCAAGTAATACTCAACAGATATTGCCGGAATTCAGTCAATTTTCGCCATGTATTTTTGAATGGTTTTTCGGGAAGTGTTGATCAAAATACCATGTTTTGACCAAAGTCGAGAAACCGTATGATTTGCTCTTTAAAAATTTAAAAAATACACGCCAAATTACGTCAAATTAAAAAAAACTACAAACGTTACGGCACGACGTAGTATCAAATTTGACAGGGTAACGACTAAAAATCCACAAAATCCATGTCTACCCCACACTTTATCTTACTAGTGGGGTATTGAGCCTTAAATATAAGTTAGGGTGACTTGTTCACGGAACGGTACGATCGTGTTGCCGACTGATTAACGCGACCGATGCAAATGCCGACAAAACATGGTTCTAGTGACTAGCCGATAGGGTTCGAAACTCTGCTCAGATAAAAAAATCTAAACTGTAAAAATTGTAAAAAAATGTGTTCGGCTGGTCGGTCTAGCGGTTAAATGCGTCGCCTTTCAATCGAAAGGTTGCAGCTCCGAAAATAGTCGCTAGCTACTCGGTTGTGTCCTTGGGCAAGGCACTTTACGGACATTGCCCCAGCCAAGCGGATTAATGGGTTCTACTAAATTGATGGAACGTGTCTATCATATACAACACACTGCAATATCTCGGGTAACCCGACGGTGGGCGCGAGGTGATCTGACGATTGCTCGTGTGTTAACACCCTTGGTTTTCCCATTTACGGGGATAATCATAAATATCCTATCCTATATCGTATATCCTATCCTAAACAAAACGTCGATTCGCGAAAAAATGCATTTCGTCGTCGAGAAACTGATGAACAGATTAGCGAATGGAGATTATTATGACGTCATAGTTCACCGAATTCTAGCGACTTCTCTAATCAACAAGAATCGCTGATTCCCGCCAATTCCGGAAAGCGAGGTCGATTTTCGCCGAAGAGGCGCCCGATTACCGACGTCATAGGGTATTCCCCTCTGTGCAAGCGTGCAATTCGCCCCGGGGATGAGCGTGAAAATGATCGCGCGATAATTCCAACTATGAGGTGTTTGTGCGGGTTGTTACATCACAATAACAGTTCAAACTTACTAGGTCTCTCCTTATATGGAAAAACCACTGTCTGATGCACAATTCCCGTGAGCGACTGTTACAGACAAAATAAACAACGATTTTAAGTCGAAAATATAATTTTAAAGATTACCTAATTTTGCCGATCTTATGCCCTTAACAGCAGCAAAGGGTACTGTATTTTATTATGAATTTTCCCCTTTAAGAACATAATTAAAAGAACACACGCTTAGAATATAGCAAAAAACGAATGCCCGAGCTAATTTTAATGTTAAAATTGTGATGTTAAATTTGGAAAGTAAATGGAAAATCTAATTTTAGAAACTGTTTACGCTAAACTTGGCTCGTCTTCTATCATCAAATATTGGGCGTCGATCAATGGTTATTCCTTTGGTATCGCATATGAGCAGTAGGTTAAAAGCATGAGTTAATTCGCCGCTGAATTTATTCTCGACAAAAATAGGCGGCAAAGGAACCCAGGGTCTAAAGATAGCAGTAGACTGTGGACGGTCGTGTTACATTATTGGCAGAAACTAATTGTAAGTAGTGATACGACTGTCTGAAGTAGGATACTCGGGTAATCTCTGTAAAGGCTATGGATGGGAATACATAGGTGTTTGATGCATTTTTGGCAACATATGTGTGCATAATAGTAAAGATGGACGTCAAGAAAATTCGGGACAAGACTTAAAGGCGTGAATAAGGAAAACTCTTTACTAAAACTGTGGGAAATAAATTTATCCCTGCCCAAAACACTTATATTAACCCCATAGCTAACACTAATTTAAATTCCGGTCCTTACACTAAACTTAACGCCATAATATTTATTTTAATGTGCAGTTTTCCTCCTTTCCCTTCTTACTGTTTTCAGTTTTTCCCAACAAACGTTTGTCCGTGCCGATGGAATACGCATGGCGGCTTTATAACATATAGGTTATCGTTTAGCACCTGGTCTTGTGCCTGAATGATTTACGCGGCCGATTTATAAACCGAATTAAGAAAAAACAAACCCAGTTAATCTATAGATTAAACTAAAAATGAAGTAATGCCTCAAATATTAAACATACTTTAATAGTGCCGGTAACCTGACGGTGGGCATGTGGTAATCCAGACAATTACCTTGATAGCAACCTAAAAGAAAGTTTAAAATCAACGAGAAGTTTACTTTTAACCTTTTTTTTCTTTTACAAATATACGAAGTACAAAAGGGTTTTAAGAATGAAGGAGGTAACAAACAAAAAACGCACGAAGGTCATCAACCCTGCCCAGACGCCCCAAACGCCCCAAACGCCCCAAACGCCCCAGACGCCCCAAACGCCCCAAACGCCCAAGGCGCCCCAGGGCCCGTATTTTCCTAATAACCGTTCCTACCTCCCGGAACTGGTGGCTGGGGAACCGGAAATACTACATACGTAACTTCCTTCCCAGGAATCGAACATACTATCGAGGAATGCCTAATCACTCCAAGAACGTCAATTTTACGCGTGGTTTCCACGTTTTCACGTTGCCAGAAATGTATCAGCCGTTTTTCGACCGAATCGTTATTTTCTCCTAACTTACCACAAAGTTATAATTAATTGCAGGAAGTTGAATTTTGATCACTTTGAATCAAGTTTTTTGAACTTCGCTTTGCTTATTGACCTTACCCAGCTTAATAAATAAGTAAATACTTAATTAGTCAGTGATTTTCCATAAAAATAATGTTGAAATTTTGCCCGACAAACTTTATAAAACATTATATTAACAATTAGAATAAATTATCAAAAAATAGGTCTGAGATAATTTACTATTTAAGGAAAAACTAATAATGCCGTTAATTCAAGCTAGTCTCGCATATAAAAATAGATTTCGACTTAAATGTTTTCTGATTTACCTAAGATTAGAGTAAATACTTGAAGATAAGTTAGTAACGATTCCCAAAATAACACATTAATCAACACAAAACAATATCTTAGTTTACTTCACCTGATTTAACTTAATTTAGATGTTTTTCCTTTTTTGTTACTATGTTAAATATTAGAATAAAAGTTAAGATTTTCCGCCAGTATATTTATTTACATCGTTTAAATTTTAATTTTCCTTGATGTGTTATACCGAAATGTCGTTTTGCCGTTGTTTTCAAACTTTCCTTTTGCCAAATTTTAAGTGTGTTTCTTTAATTATTGCATTTAACGTAAGAAAAAAAACAAATAAAACAAACAAATACAAATCAATCAACACATATTTTCGCCGCTAGATGGTACAATGGAGCACATAGCCTAGCCTCGACGAAAAAAAACTTCTTTTTCGGTTTTTATTTTTTCCTTTTTTGAAACCCGAGTCGCCGTAGTATTCGGTGGTAGTGAAGTGAATCGGCACTTTACACGAGGTTCTCTGTGGAGTCATAATGCAAGTTATTGCGTCACAGTCGTGAGCCTTATGACGAATTTTAGTCAAGGTGGCGAAAGGATTACGAAATTTCAACTTTTACCGCCCTAGGTATGTAAGCATTAGAAGCATGAGGGGTATTTGCCGCATATATAAATGTACATTGTGTATTATTTCAGTGTATTTTGAATCAAAGTAACGAACCGGATTTAGGGTTATCGTGTTATACTACACCAGACTGACTCGACACCAGTTTGTGTTAATGATTCAGAGGATATTATGGGAAGGGACAGGTGTAAGGGGGGAAATTGTATAATAAATTCAATATTAGGAGGGTATAGTGCTAAATATGGTTAAGAGTGAACGTTAGTTTTGTGGTTTAGATTAAAGGGAAAAAGAACAAGGGAAACTGCACAAAAATAAAGATTATGGCGTTAGGTCTTCTGTTAGGGCTTGGGTCAGAATTAGGGTTAATTCTAGGATTAAAATTAGTGTTTATGTTAGGGTTAGAATTAGTTTTCATAGTTTTAGTGAGCAGTTTCCCTTCTTTTACTACCCCCTATTCGATTGTATCTGTGTACATTTCAAATTCGACGTTTTTCCTTTTCCTTGTTGCGGTTTCCTTGAAGTGAGTTCCGTGGTCTAACGGCGATGGAATTATAAGTTTAATAGTATCGAGTTAAAAGCAAGTCAAATGGAGATGATTTGACCAATTTTTGTTTAAATTCCTTACATTTTATGTCTATTAATACAGGTTAAATATATATTTTATTTTCATAATAGAGGAAAAATATAAATATACGGAAAATACAGTCGTTAAAACATAAAAGTATAAAGTATAAACTTCGCAGTTTGTTTAAATGTTTAAAATTGTGAAATAAGGGAATCTATTGATTATTATTATGACGACATTATTGTATTTACTTTTACATAACTGGAAATGCGGGTATGGGAAATCACTGACAGGAAAGGCATTTTGTAGCTAATTTCCCCTTTTAATGTTACCCCCTTCCTTCCTTTTAATTTTGTCCGATTTTCGTTTTCATTCTCAGACTTATTTCGCCACCGACCACTGCAAGGGTTTCCCCGAAAAAGGAAGGAAAGTCTAATGTCTATTTTAATACGTGCTGGTTTTTTTCCGAACACAGAAACAGCTTCCGAAAACCGAGTTAGTTTAGGAGAAAGTCCAGTCTGGCAACTTAATTTCTCTCAGCACATAGCGGCGACACGTTTAACGTAGGGAAATAGCCTTCGAGACGACACCTGCATTTTACTGCGACTTAGCCGCCTCTTATATGCATGTACAGCTTAGTGTAAATCAATAAAGTTAATGTTATCCAATGTGTACAGCATATATCTAGAGAAGCAGTTTTAGACTTTATTATTCCACTATATAGGTACGAAGGTGTTTATTTAAACAAAATTAGCGTTTTTATGTTAAAAATTCTCCAAATAAAGCTATAGAATTATTGAGCCAGGTATAGTGATAGTTTAAAACATATTTGCTTATCTTATCAAATTAAGCCGTTCCTTTTAAGATTTCATCAATTTTATTTGTAATAATTTGTATTTTTTGATGATTTTTCTTGAATCGGTCTAAATGCATTCATATATTTTAACTGCTTCCCAGTAAATAATCCCAGTGTTTCCAGTTTCTTTTTATTGTCGCCGTGCAAATATTTAAAGAGTTTCAAGCGTTTCCGTTCGACGGTACTACGGAAGCCGTAAGAGCTAGGTGCAAACAGCATTGCATTAACAAGCTTTTTGTGGGGCAATTGTGGTCCTACTGTGCCCGGAAAGTCAGTTATACGAGAAATACATTTAAAGATGGCGAGTCCTTTATGTACTTTAACTCGTAGATATATAAAGCCAACACCTTTATCCAAATGCATAGCGCTATATGCGAATATTTCAGTTCGGAAGTCGTCAATTTAACGGCTGTTTGCTAAGACGAGGCAATCTCTAGTACCACATCACTTATGACAGTTCTGCATATAGCCGAATGCCTTGTTTTAATTTAAATCCAGGTTTATCGACTTAAACCTTTTCACTGAACTGTTGGATTAAGATAAACGTTCGAATCAAAGTGTACAAATACAATTTAAGTGTAACCTACTAGAACCATATTTCTAATGACAGTTTTGTACGGCAGAATGTTTAAATTCAAATTTAGTTTATAGACTTTAACTATTTCAAGGAATTGTTGGATTAATGACGAAATTTTAGTAAGTACGATTCAAAGTGTGCAAACACCGTATAAGTGCAGCCTGGCGGGCTACGAAATTACGTCATCATTATCATATCGTTCCAGATAACCACATCGCTACGGGCACGAAATGACGTCGATATACTTATCCTCTAGTACCATTACATATTACATGTGCACATCTGGCCGTATATAAATAGCGATAATGCGATATAGACGGTTAGGCACCTTCGGCTTGTAGGAACGATGCCTGACGTACAAAGCCGATTAGTTATCTTGTATATCTAGCATTTTAAGAGCCACACATGCTAATTTCAAAATAATGCCAAGCAAAAACGGTTCCCTATTACAGCGTGCACCAAGCGTCGGGGATTTAATGCGAACTCGCTTCACCTCCGTAATAGACCCTTTTGTGACGTCACAGAAATCTAATCTTGCATGATTGCCGTTATTTTGTACAAACGGGATTGCCAAGATCACAAGTACCGGTGTTTGCGTAGGAGAGTCGGAAATTGCCAACGCATCAATACGCGTGAATGTTGTATCTGGCATTTTGTTGGGTCCGCGTATGAAGCAACAGCCGATTTAAATGTAGGGCCCACGTTAACTTTCGAAATGGTAAAATCGCATTTTTCACATAGAGTGGGTAAAATTGAAAGAAAAAAAGCGAGAAAGTTAAACTATACATGCTAAAATTAAGATTAAGGCGTCATATGGTTAGTGTTATGGCAGGGGTTAGAGTTAGTGTTAGTACTTTGGTTAATATAAGTTAGTACTTTGGTTAGTATAATATTGGTTAATATATACTCCGGGTTAGAATAAGTTTCTATAGTTTTGTTAAGCAGTTTCCCTACTTTTCCCCTATTTTTAGTTGTGTCCCTATTTTTTTACCGAGCCGTGTTTCGAACCCGTGATGGGCTCTTTACTAGTCCCGTTTTTGCATAGAAGTCGATATATGTATCGGTCGCGTTAACCAGTCTGCCAGAGCTCACGCTTAACAGGTTTCCTACGATTACGTCACGCCCCCTTTCCCGGCCATTTAGATGCAATTTAATGAGCTATAAAAAAGATATAACTTTTGCGTTAAATATCAAGTCTCAGCTCGCCCTTCGGTTGCATTGAGCTTTAAATTTTAATTTATTTGATGTAAGGTCTGTTTTTGGCCGAATCTTTTGTATTCACAGCAGCTTAGAGATGTAAGTGTTTGCAATATATTCCCCACACACAAGCACCCTTGAGTTAATCACCTTCGAGTTTAAGCAGGTGCCACTGCAAGTCAGGACATGCGTTCGTTAGACTGCCAAACAGTGATTTTCGTGGAAAAACCCGAGATGAAATGAAACTTAAAGCCAAAGCTGCATGAAGTGTTCCGATGCCGTCGCCTTCCTGTACAAATGTGCTTGTGCATAATATGATGAAGTAAGAAGAAAAGCTTCAGTTCAACCGCAACTTCACAGCTTGCAGCAATTGCACTGTGCCCTTGCGCAATATAAGTGGTGGCAGATTTAATACGAGGCGCGTTTACATAGGCCGAGCACAATTATACTCAAACGAAGATTTAAAACAGCAAAGAAAGACAGAGATTAATTTTCACTAGTTACAGTGACGTTGTAAAACTATTTAGTTAGCATTACACGATTTTGAAAAGTTGTATGCATTTATTATTTTAGTTTTTAGCATAGAATACTTTCCTTCAAACGGTTGTGTACTAAAACTCTATTTTTTGTGACAAAACAAAAAAACTATTCCGTCAGTGAAGTATAGAAAACCGCAACGGCTTAATATAAAAAGTAATGAGTTGACTTTAGTTTTTGCACTTAAAGTTAAATTTCTCTTTTTTCAAACCCATTATTGCGAATAAACAAGTCGCCAAAAGCGCTGTAGTAAATTATTTCAAAACAATGCGTTACGTTTAATCGCCCAATGCATAGTAACGTTATGTATGTAAACTCCCAAGGGTCGGTTTGTGGCGCCGTTTTTTATCTTTTCTCAATTTCAGTCGCCTCAACAGCAGTATGCATGGAGCGTTGGCGTCTGGTTTCGATCTAGTTTATCTGCTTGAGATACGCTAACTTGACGAGGTCAATAAATGCATTGTTTGCCGCTGGTATCATATGCTTACCACGGTCGCTTTCCCTGGGTATTCCGTTGTACCCAACCGTCGTCAGTCAGTGTTTTCTACCGTTGTCACAGTTTTAGTGATCTTGAATTATGCGCCCTAATTCTAAATGCCTCTCCAAAGTTGTACCAGTTTAGTAGAAAATGATCTAGATGGATTTTGCTTTTATTTAAGAAAGATAAGTGTAGTTTTAGAAGGAAGAAAATTTAAGAAGTAACCAATTCCGCGCAGTTGTGAAACTTCTATTTATTGGAAAATAACTCTCGCTTAAAATTCAAAATAAACACCAAATAGAATAATTTCTATAGAATAAAATAGCATATTGCTTACTTCCTAGGCAGATAAAACGAAAAATAAACAACTTAAATTCCTTATTCAAATAGAATAATTGTTTAGACAGATAGGATTGATCAAGTCGGTTTAAGTTTCGTTCAGTTGTGAAAGTATGAGACATTTTTTACGTTTAAGGCGTTGTATAATTATCTTGGAGCGCGATTTGTCTCCGGTCTGTCTCCATGCCGAAATTGTTTTAATTAATCAAGCATAAGATAAGGCTTGGCATATGTATTCGCGGGACATATAGGAGCGGATGGCAAACAGTGCATCTACGTGCGCTTAACCCACGGAAAGGCACGCCTTAAGCTTACAGCTGCATATTGATTTTACATCTTGAGCGTGCATGGGCCGTCTGCTATTGACACAAGCGCTCACAGAAAGTTTTATCGAATGCATAGCGCTTGTATCTTTCCGATATTTACTCAACCTTTGCCGGGCAACCAGTCTTGGAGACATAGAGTGGCAAACAACGGACTAACGTACTTTGGCATTTCCAGGAGTTAAGAACGCGACATTTATTTGAATAAACTTGAAAGCCTAATTTTTGTATCTGGGGCGGTTTAACTGGACGAAGTTCATTTCTGGTGAAGCCATGAAAATGTCAGGAATGTCTCAGATTCTCAACTACAAAGAACCGAACCACGCGCTAGATGCGCTGACTAGGCTTAATAAGCTACGACGGGAGGGAATCCTATGTGACCTCACAATTCTGGTGCAAGGACACAAGTTTAAGGTAAGGATGACTCATCATTTTTAGCCTACGGTCACAACCGTGTTTATCATTATTCATGGTGCACGCCTTAAAGAAAAATTCCAGTTACGTAAATAGTTCTACGAATGTTATTAATAGCCCGCAGGAATATCGAAATGTTGTTTTCTGGGTGTGTGAAGGACAAACATATGCACGTACACGAAAAAAAAGAAATAAAAGCATTACTAATATAAGTACGAAAACACAAGGAAAATAGCAGTTTAATAATGCTGGAAAATTGAACGTAAACGCCGTTTTATTGCATATTTAATGTCCCCATTTTAGTCTAAGTTTGTTGGTAATTGTTTTGGAAATTTTCGTTTTGAATCCGCTATCGGTTTGTCAACAAAACTGTTTTTAGTTGGAATTTCTGTATCTGAATCAACGGCGATAACCTCTGGCCACTCGACTGTTAATTTTACAAGAATCTGTTTTTCTTTTTTTACCGGGTTTGGTTTCGAACCCATGATGGGCTCGTTTCTAAGGCCTCGTTTCTAAGACCTCGTTTCTAAGACCGTTTTGTTTATAAGTCGGTATATGTATCAGTCGCGTTAAACACTGAAAACACAGCGGTTTAATGCAATGTTTCGTTTAGCGCTAGGTATCTGAGCAGTCGTGTTAATCATTCGGCAAAACAACCGTTTTTTGTGGGCCAAGTTTTGAACCCATGATAGGCTTTACGTCCCTAAAACCGTTCTTGTATAGTTATGTTATACGCGGTAACCATTCGGCCACTAGAATGTTAATTTCACGAGAATCTGTTTATTTCAGGCTCACCAGGCTATAATGGCAGCGTGCAGCGATTACTTTCTTAATGCTGTTTGTGGAGGGAAGTCCACTGCGTCCGTGTCCGTCGCGAAAGACGGTCACATGACAATCGAGATTCAATACGTCACAAGTGTGGGGTTCGCCCCTCTCCTAGAATTCGCGTACACCTCCGAGCTACGCGCTATCCCCAGTGACGTAATAGATGTGCTTTCAGCGGCCAGCTACATGCAAATGTTCAACGTAAGTCGATATATCGTGGAGTAGATATGTAGTGAACTTGATTTCGTGGAGTAAATATTTTGAGTTTAATATTTCGTGGAGTAGATATTTTAGGTTAAAAATATCGTGGATTTGATATCGGGGTGCAATTTATCGGGTTGTATACAACGTGTAGTGCATATTATTATAGAGTATATATACCATATTGTGGATATTGTAGTGATTTATCGTGGGGAGCATAGATAACTTGCAAAAGATACATCGCACAGCTGACAACATGGATTCTAAACCCACAAAATCACAGGTTGCGAACGCCTGTTCAGAATTCATGCGTTCCAATCTATTTTGGACGCAAGGACAGAACCGCCTTGCCGCCTTACCAATACTCGCCAATCGCAATCGACTAATGAACGAACAGCTACATAAGGATTTCTCAGCTACAGCGCCCAACCCAACAAGGTAAATCAACTGAATCCATATTCGGTTGTCAATGACTGTTTAGTTTGTGTTCTAAACCGCCAAGTAGAATGGGTACTCAACTACAAGTTTTGTTAATTCAAATCTGTTTTGCATGTGGACTTTTGTTCTAGTTGTCTATAGTCTCTAAATGCGTCGAACAACTACCAACATATATCATTTAAATAAAGTATAAAAATATATCATTATTTAAATAATGTATAAACATATACTATCATTTAAATAGCGTATAAATAGATACTATCATTTAAATAAAGTATAAAAATATATCATTATTTAAATAATGTATAAACATATACTATCATTTAAATAGCGTATAAATAGATACTATCATTTAAATAGCGTATAAATTCATGCCTTTATGACCACAAAATAATAAGGGTTGTATTTTTAGAGTGTTTTAACCACAGTCGTTTTGCCGTTTTTTTACGTTTTTTTTCTCAATGTTCCATCAAAGGTCCTGCTTCGTGTTTTCATCGTGGAAACAAAAATAAACTAACTAAACTTAGGATGGTTTAACAGTTAGTTATGTAGTGAATTCGCGGCTTGGGTAATATCTTTTGCGCATTATATTACGTTTTGTTAAAATTGTTGGAATGAGCCCCTAATGCATGTCCAGCTGTTCCTTTATACCTGTGGCCTGTCAGTCGGCTATAATATAAGCATCGATATATAAAGGCTTCCCACATTATGCCATACGTGGCGAGTTGTTTTGTTTCGTTTTGTGCATAAATTTATTTGCCTAATCAAGTAGCAGAAACGCGTTCTGGAAAGTGGACCAAGTAGTGACTGTTTTGGGGCGCATCTCCCCAGGCATGTCTAATTATTAAACGGTTTAGCGCAGTGACATTCGCTTTGCAAAAAACACTGCAATCTATTTAATTGTATACAATTTGACTAAATTAAGTATTAATATAAATGTTATATTGTATTTTTTTATCTTATATTGTTTTTTAACTATTATTATGCATTATGTATGACATATCTTGTAATAAAGTAAACAATTTAGCCAAATAATGAAGTAATAATATAAATGTTATATTATTTATTTTTCTACGTTTAAAAACCTTAATGTCCTTATAGTTATGTTAGATTGTATGTCTCATTTTTTAATGCTTCTAGTGTGCTTATATAACCATTAAGTAAGGCATTTCATACAAAACAACTTTATAATGTTTTTATGCATTTCCAAACATGCCTGTTTAATAACACTTTGTGACATCACAGCCGACCTAACGGACTACCAGAAGCGATGAGCAGCTTACTAGCAACTTCAGCTTTATCAGGAGCAGCTATAACTGGTAGAAATGGCCTGCCACAGCCGCCTATGCTGATACCAATATCGTCAATGTCGCCTTACGAAGTAGGATTGCGATGGGCTGACTCGATGGCAGGTAAACTTAAGTTTATTTATCGTTTAATTAAGAAAATAAAAATGAATATTCGGTATTAAGGGAATAAGTTGTTTTTTTTTGTAATATTTAAGACTTATATGCTTTTTAATACGTGTTTTAACAACTGTTCGTTTTGTCATCTTTTCCTGAATTCTTATGCCGTGATTTGTTTCATTTGCTTTTATTTATTACTCGCGCAAAAATGTACTTAGTATGCGACATGCGTGGTGTTAAGTTTTAATAAGGTATTGACAAAAATACTTTAACCAGGAAAACAACTGACAAAATACTTTAACCAGGGACCCACAATCTCATTTCCCGTTTCGTAAACAATCAACCAGCGTCCAGCCAATCACCGCCCTCCTCCGTGTCACCTGTCTCCCACAATTCACCACCTAACGGATATGACGTAGCCACGTCGTCTGTCGGACCTCGGAGTACTGACGGAGCAAGTCCTGCCCCTGAAGGTAAACTAAATTAGAACATTTATATTAAAAAAAAACGGTCTTTGTAACTAGCGTAACGTGGGTTCGAAACTTAGGCCGGTAAAATAATAAAATCGGTCGCATTAACCATTCGTCTGTACGATTGTTAAGTGCTTTGCGTCAGGAAACAGGCAGAAAGTGGTCTGGTTGAACCAGGACCTTCGCCGGTTCCCGAATACCACTGCCGTAAAATTGTGGGGTTTGCTTTGTCTTTATAATTTTAAAACAACATCATTTTACGTCAGAATGCCTCATGTCCACAGTCGGGTTTAAATATTACGTTTAAATGAGCGTACCTTTGATCTAACGTCTTTAAATTTGGAAACAGAAAGTCGGAAAGCGGACGAAAGTGCAACAACCAACTTCAACAGCAACTGCAACAGCAACAAGGGTGAAGTAACACTACCCGACAAACCAGTCACCGGTAACAACCGAAAATCCATTGCTGTCAAGGTCGAAGCCAACCTCGACGACTCAGCTAGCAACGCCGCTGAAGGTAAGATTACGTCATAATTACGTAATTTTAATGACGTCATATTATAAGTTTGTATACGCGTGGGGTAGGATGAAGGTTTTCGGTGCTTTAGAGTGCACGGTTTGTGAGGAATACGGGCTATTATAACCCGGATGTACCGAGTGTTTATTGAGCGAGGGATGTCGTAGACGTTTCTATCCCGCTGGGCCGTGAGAATTGCATTACGGCTCGCTTGAGGTAAGCACTCGACGGAATGCTTAAAGTCTCTTGGTCGAAGTCCCCTTAATGCTGAAGTGCTCGGGCTGGAATGCACGGCTGTTAAGTGGCGAGTTTGCCCGGCCAGTGATGCCGGGTGTGGAACGCAAACATTGCACAACCCGCCACCCAATCAACATATATACCCGAGCAGTGTTTCCAGATGAATAATATCCCTCGGTCAACACTGCGCTTTAATTGGAACGCCAGTTTGGAATGGGGCCCGTGAAGTGCTTCTTATCGCAGTTTTGGGCCAGGGATAAAAAACTTTTCGAGTGCTAAATGCGTCGTCGCTTTGATGTGTAATATCCCACTCCTTGCACCTATTTCTCCTCCCGTTTTTCTCTTTATTCTCTTCTTCCTCCTCAAAGGAGATCCCCCGCTGTCGGGCTCTGCATGTTCTCTTTTCACCGTGTCGTCAACCGCTTTGACGTCACACAACCACCCAATATGACGTCATAAATGCGGTTTTAATCCGACCGTGTTGAATGTCAAACATAAAACAACATTGTCAGATCTGATAGAAACGCAAACGAAACGGGCATTTCCGTAATTTTCGTCGGCTATTCGGTTTCAGCTTTTAGTTTTCTCATGTGTTTTCCTTTAATAGTTACCATAATGCTTTTCCATAGATTTCAACCTAAATGTGGATGCCATTATTTTAAAAATAAAAATCGAACCTATAAATATTTCCTTAAACTATGGAAACGGTAGGGCATTATGCTTATACTGATTCGGGAAATTTCACGGGGTTATTATCAGGTATATCGGGTTAAACATGATGGAGCATAGATTTGACAGTAACTGTATGAATAAACATAATCACTGTGTTTTGTTATACCGAAATGGTGTGCTGTTAAAAACGCCAAACATAAGATTTTCGTAGGTATTGGTTGGGGTTTATCATATTATTTACACCATGACGTATAGCTTAATTGGTTCGTACGTCGGTTTTAACTGAAAGGTTGTGCGTTCGAAACTATAGGCATTTTAGTTCGCAATTTACTTTGCAGACAACGCCTTACCCCAACATATTAATGAATTTAACTAAACAGGTAGAAAAGTAACACAATTCAATTGCTTCAGTAACTTAACTTTTAGCGCGAGGTGCGCTAACGTAAATCAAGGTTTCTTTTCAAAATTTCTATTAAACAGATTGATTTAAAACTCCCCCTAAAAAAAACGATGAAAATTGCCAAAGCGAAAGCCAACAATAACCCGTGCCAGGGGGTTGTAATAAATTAATGGCGTCGATGAAAGATGGCACCGAGATGAGATAGCTGCCATAGAAATATGATAAATTATGTTTCAAACAACAACCGCGTGCAAGTGATTTGCTGCCCGTTGCTAGGCAACCGACGGTCTGCGCTTCCAAACGCATCGATTTTGAAATCGATCGATAAGCGCTCTACATCGGCCAATTATGCGTCACAATACCTTTGCATCGATCGAATGAATCGCGTAATTCGATTATCATGATGCCCCGTTTATTGGCGGTCGCATGTAATAAAGCATGTACCCGCGACTTTAATTATTTCCGTTCTCATTTATCATAAGTTACAATAACGTAAAGATGTCTTGTAACTTGTATAAGGTCTATCAATGTATGTAATCCACCGTTTTTCCTTGATTAATTAAGGCAATTTGTCGTATTTTAATTCAGTTAGATTATTTCCTAATAATACAAATCAAATTGTAATTGTCTGTTCGTATTCCATAAGTACTGATATCTAATAACGTGAATAAGGTCTTTAAATGTGCGTAACCCACAAAAATAAGGGTCGTACGTGTATATAATCCACGACTGGCTTATTCATTAAGGCATGTGTCGTGTTTTGCATTGGTTCGGTTATTCCCTAACAACCCAACCCAAGTCTTCCCGGCGCCACGATTTTATTGGATTCATCGCCTGCGTGTCTGCTTGTGTGCTAACATCTTGCTCTCGAGATAAGACGCAGCGCGATGCCATCTGTAGCCCCATGCAGTGTTGGCATACTGCCGTGTGCGGGACGGCCTCGGTAAATAGTGTGCGACCATGTCAACATTGAAACACCACTCGCGTATTTGCGACTCGACTCCACTTTGGCCAATGTTTGGACGCTTTCGGCACGAAATGTAGCGATCTCTTCTCGATGTGCAAGCGTCGTGTTTGTCTTTCGAGTCATTTTTCTAGAACGCGAATCAATTCGCTGTCACTCGCGATTACGATGAAACGAGCCGAATAATGGCCGCTTTGTGACGTAATAACCCAGCGGTTTCTTGTGACATCACAAGGCATAATTGTTGTCTGTCATCACACCGCTATCTTACGCAATCGATGCAAGCGCGAAATCGACGCTGGTTTAACTCGGTTTTGTCAGAATTCCATAAAAATCGAATTTTCTATACAAAAGCAGTTGATTTATCGAAGCTGTCAATCAAATATTCTAAGAACTGTCGTTTGTGCATCGTTTGCCTACGACCCAACCGCTTAACAGGTGTCCCGTGTTTGCCAAGGCCCGATATACGGAGCAATTTAAATGGCCCAGATGTCCTTATCCGCGGGTTACAGCTTTCCCGTGCATTGGCCCGAAGCATAACGACTTGTTTTTATTGTCGCAATGTTTGCCCGGGTCGTGTAGAACTGGCAGCAGATGCGTAGTGTCAACATCTATCATGCCACATATGTCGTAAGATATGCACATGTATTTTCCTCGAACCACAGACCAAACCCTTTTTTAACCGGTATAGGCTTCGAAACCGTAATGGGCTCGTTGCTGAGACCGTTTTTTGTATGTAAGTAGGTGTATGTATCGGTCGCGTTAACCATTCGGCCACACGACCGTACAAAACCCACCTTTCACTCAGTATATCCCACACACTGATTTAGAAAACCCTATTATCCCCTAACCTACACCTGCCAATCGAAATTGCATGGAATCGATACAAAATCCTTTTAAAATCCTGGGTTTTATGCACGAAATTGCACATTTCAAGTTCAACCATATGAACTAACATTCCAAACTTTGCTCTGACATTTATTTCTCGATTTACGATTTGCATAAGACGATCTCTGGTTCCAAATATGGTTCGCAGCAGTCGACAAAACTGTCGAGGTGTAGTTGATCTATTTATACACGTCGCTATCATGCGTGCGTAAGTACATGTATTAACCTGCTACCAGCATATGATCCGGTACACTGTAATCATCCGCAAGCCGACTTGCTCGAATGTGGCAACATGGTTCGGCGGACGAAGCATTGGTATTAACTCCAAGGTTGTGTGGTCGAATTGGTAACGCAACCAGCACATATACTTATATAAATCCGATCGAAAAGACAAGCCCTTCATGGGTTCGAAACTGTAAGGTTGTGTGGCCGAATGATAACGCAACCGATACATATTAACTTTGAAGGGATAAGAAACGATGCCTTCACAAAAATACCAATATATATACTAAACACGGTCATAAAGATAAACCCATCATGGGTTCGAAATCTAACCCGACAAAAACTATAATATATGTGGTTTTGCGTTATATCATGAGGAGATTATCGAAACATACACAAAACGATTATCGAAACATACACAAAATAAAAATATCGAAACATACACAAAACGTTCTCAGCAACGATCCCATCATGGCTTTGAAACTAAGACCGGTAAAAACAAAAACTTAGATGACTTGCGCTAATACGTGCTGCACCCACCACCACCTCATGCATAAATATGCTTTCCGAGTAATTTAGTTTCTCCCGTCTAAAGCTTGCAAGTCATGCTGACTTTAAATGCATCGGAAATTTCCCTCAAGGTATCTCTTGCCGGAATTTTATTATTTCCTCTGATGACGTAATCAAAATTATGACGTAATCGATTTTATGACGTAATTTACATTATGACGTAATCAAAATTACTACCCAATCGATATTACGACGTAATATATATTATGACGTAATCGATGTTATGACGTAATTAATATTATGACGTAATTGATATTATGACGTATTATCATTGTGGCTGGATAAGCGTTATGGCGTTTTCGCGGAAAGATTCTAATCCATCTTGGTGTAGAAAATACATCGAAATCGGCGACGAAAATATCCCGGCCGTTCCCAGATGCTTCGCGGTACATCGCGGTTGGCTCGCGCGAGTCACTCAAACTTGTGTTTACCTGCAATCGGTGCGGTTGTGACGTCACAATACGTGACTTGTTGAGCGCGATTTCCCATTGTCTAGTGCGGGATTGTCGGCGGAGGCGAAACAAACCGTGCAGCGCAGATTGTTTACGGTAACTTGAACCCCAGGCCCGGATCACCTGAACGCGTCAACATCTTGTTTTTGTTAGCGAGCGACCGCCCATGCGGAAAAATAGACGATTCACGATCTATATTTGGCATTTTGACTAATTTCAGCTCTATTTCGACATCTTTTCACCCGTTTTACGTCATCGTTTTGAGTTCCCGATGCGAAATCGGTAACTTTCCATTCCAGCGCCTTAGATCGCTGCTAAACAAACGGATGACGATATTAAAATCCCCGCCCAGCACGTCGCATTACAACTTGCAATAAGGAAGTACCGACTAGACGAAGTTTCACTTTATTCCGTCTCTACCGGCTTTGTTGCGGGTCGGGTTGAGGCGACGTCTTTTGTTACTGGTCGGTCTATGCAGAGACACAGTCGTCCGGATTTCGCTTCCATCGCGCCGAGGGCGCTTGTCGTTTCGAAGGCGTATTATTACGTCACAAAAGAACCTGATATCGTGACATTATTTCGACAACAAGGTAAACTCTCGGCGGTTGCCCTTTCTCCCGGCTCTGATCTGCCCAAATATGGCAAATCGGCATGACTCCAAAGCCAGGTACTTTGAATGAGGTTTCCTTACTTGCAGACGACACTAATCGACGAATGATCTGATTTCCCTTAGGATTAAAGCGTCTATTTTTAGCCCAACCGTATTTAAAAGAAAATCTCGCTTCTTAACTCTCGAACCTATGTACGCCTTTGCGCAATTCAAAAAAAACTGAAAACACTTGTGGACTAATTTCCACCCGGTAACACTGCTACTAATTCCCACATCGGTTAATATCGCATCCTCATTACATCACATAGTGACTTTCTCCCACACATACAATATCCCGCGGATCCCAAACCCCATATTACACGTTTCGGAACGTGTCAGCGGTCGACTTGCCCTTACACGTGAAAACTGGCCGCATAATAAGGTGTGAGCTATGTATAGAGCACCTATTCACGCACGACATGTACATTTGATTCACCGATCACTTTTAAAGCATGTTTTGCCCCAAAGTTACATTGAAACGGCAAATTCGTGCATGTGGGTGCCGCTACAGGTCACACGTTCCTTAAATCGTGATGCATTTCGGCCGGATATGACGTAAGCAACCAACCAATGGAACTAATTAATTACACCAGACCCCATAAATAACCACCCCACCCCCTTAGGATCACAGTATTTCATGTTTATTGCGTTTTACAGCAGCGTCTAATATGCATCAATTTATTTTGTTCACAGTTATTTTATGGACGTGTTTTACCAAAGATAATCTGTTTAATACTTTTTACAATTATTAATTAGATCATTTTTTACATTCAAATATATCAGTCTAATTAGGGAGAAATCGAAACTAGTCATCCAAAAATCCTTATTTCTTATCTCAGCTCAATAAATCAAACCGTCCGTATGTAATAAGCGAATCTATTTAATGATTTACAAAATTCCCTTGTTTAAACCTTGTAAATACGACAACCCGGATGAAAATACAACCGGTAAGTTTACATATGCAAAGGGGAATTCGTCGCCCTCGTAAATACACGCATTTCTAATTTAGTTCGGCGATGCGTGTTGATGTAGATAGGGCGGGCCTTAAACAAACCTTTTGCAAATATTCCCGGACATGTCCTGGTCGAATCCGACACATACGGATGTAGGGCTGCTAAAAGCAGTGGAGCAGTATTTCCGACGAAAAAGTGAAAAATAATAATAAAAACGCGAAAATATTTTGCAATTTTTTGTGGGGGGAATTCACATTTTTGGGGAATTTAAAAAATCGTTTTTTTACCGGGAAACACTGGTATGACGTAATAAGTGGGCAATAAAGGGTTCGTAGCAATATTCACTTCATTGTCGCCAACTTGAGCATGTTGTGACGTCATAATGTTTTCGCGTGCACTTGTTTTCGTCGCGACCGACGCTGTGCTTATCCGGAGTAAACGTACCGCGATTTTCTCGATTTTTTATCATCAGCGAAAATAAGTATTGACTGGTCACTTATGTATGCTGAATTTTGTGTAAAATCGATTACGAAATCCCTAAATTATGACGTAAGGCGTGTTCAGTGTTACAGTGGCTTCTTGTTTTTTTGGTATGTTTTAATAACCCTTATTTTGTATTCTTTTATTAGCAGATTATGTTTTATATTTAGTATCAAACCCATGATATATTCGCCACTTACATCGTTTTTATATAGAATTCGTTATATGTATCGGTCGCGTTAACTATTCGACCACACGACCGTGATTCATGCTGGTTGTTGTTTTCAGTGTGTTTCTAAAACTGCTCTGTGGTCGAACGGTTAACGTCACCAATACATTTACCGAATGCTGTACAAAAACGATGTTAGTGGCGAGCCCATTATGGGAACGAAACTTGGATCATTCAATAAATTACATATTAATTAACAGGATAGTATGGCCAAATGGTTAATAAGGTCGATTAATAGACCGATTTCTACTTTAACAACGGTGTTAGTGAAGAACTCATAAAAAGCAATAATTTCTTAGTTACGTTTTAAAAAAAATCTATTTTTTGTGTGAACTTTAGGATAGATTCAAAACACATGTTCAAATGTAACCGAACTGTGCAGTTTAATCGCCTCTTTTAGGATTATTGGCAAATTGGCCAAAAAAATAAACATAAATATGAAATTTTGTACGTTTCCTCAATTTGTAGTCGCTATTTAAAAATACTTTAAAAAGGTCTTTACAAGCCTGATAAAAAAATTTAACAAAATTTAAAAAGTTTTTAAAAACTAAAAAAAAAACAAATATTAATTTGCCATTGCTTAACCAAGGATCTTCATAATTGAAATTCAGTAGGAAAGTATCAGAAGAAACTTTAATAAATGCAACTACACGACTTAACTATGGCAAGATTTTTTAAAAACACGACGAAAAAGGGGATTTAAAAACCCTTTTAACTTTTTTTCACAAAAGTATTAATTTGCTGTTGCTGAGCCAGTAATTGAATTCAGTAGCAAAGCATCAGACTATGCTTAAATTAATGCAACTACATGACTTAACTATGGCAAAGTTTTTAAAAACACGACAAAAAAAGGAAATTTAAAAAAAAGTTTTAAATATTTTGACAAAAAAAAAACAAATTTTAATTTGCTGTCGCTCAACCAATAATTGAATTCAGTAGCGAAGTATCAAACTATTTGGCCGCGTCGCCTGCAGTTGGTCACGGAAGGATGGATATATAATAAATATCCGGTCGGGATGTTATGAGATGAAGTCAGCTTAATGGTTTCCTCCGTCGGCCTAATGCTCGGCCCGAGTCAATTTAGCGCCATGGCTACCAAGGCTACCAGGGAATATTAGCAATCTCAATGCAATTGAAAGCGATGACGTATTGAAAATAACAAAATACTCAATTTTTTGAAGCTAAGAAACCTTAAAATGCTTAATGATCCAACTCAAAAAATTACCAACATTTAATACAACTTATATTAACATTTTAGCGCTCTAATACAACTTAAAATACAACTAATAAGCACAAAATACTACTGTTGCAATATAAAGTCAATTACTTTAATAATAACGGTTATTCGAATTATTAATTAATTCGCTGGTTAGGGGTTGGTAGATTAAATATTAGAAATTGTTCACAGTTCAGTTCATATACAATAAGTCTGGGACCATTTTAACCGCTCAAAATAGCCTCGTGACCTCTTACAATGGAAATGCATCACTTGCTAAGAAAACAGCCCGATACGATACAATTTAGGGAGTATATAGTGGCACGCCATAGTATTATTCGAAGCAATGGCGGTTCGGGTCATTGGAAATTGACGGTTTTGATGCACAGGTGCTCTGTGCAGTAGATCATGCGTATGTAAACCACCGGGTACATGCACGGCATGTACAATGATGGCCATCTTGCAACACCTGGTTTGAATAGGGAATTTGTGTTGTGTATGCTGCGCAAACTTTGGTGGAAAAGGGAATTGGGAAATTTCTGCTATTAGCGCAGTTTTTACCGAGCTAGGTTTCGAACTTATGACGGAATAGTCTCTAAAGCCGTCACTGAATCGGTTGCGTTAACCATTCGGCCACACATGCTGTATATAAGTCGATCAAGTTAACCCTTCCACACAACCATACACAATATGCATTTTTTTTCTTAAGTTGTGTCAGCTTAAATGCGTGTGTGGTCAAACGGTTAGCGCGACCAACTTTTATACGGAACTTGTCCTAAAACAGACTGAAGCTACAGGTTTCGAAACCAGCCGCTGTACAATACCACGATACAAAGTAACGATGCGATATAATCCCCGAAAAAGGTTGGGAGTTTGATAGACAGGCATGCAGTGCGGAAATAGGGGGTGGCGTTTAAAGGCGGCCCAAAATAGGGGGCCGTTTCCTGTCCTGTTCCCCTCGCACGCAATTGCATGGGTAAATAACAAGACGGAAAAGCTCGAAGTCGTATCTGAGGCCATTTGTGTTTTCTGATGCGTGGACCGATGCAAAGGTGTAATAGGTGTGGCCGAACGCTTCGATTGCAATGTGTGGCTGTGTTACCGCGTTCCGCCTTACCTCACGCACACAGAGACCTTAATTATCGAGTCAACTACAATCTCAACGGTTCAAAACTCATTACACAATTATCCGTCTATGCTTTGACATTGACCAAATAAGCATTATTTAGGAGTAAAAGTTAGTATTTTTACGGTAAACCTCCGCTTATTTGACCCAGCTTGTAAAAAACGAATGCTTTTCTCTATATGTTCCAGTCGGGTTAACCATTCAACTACAAAACCGTTCTTATATTTTAAAGAGCTAAGTTTTGAACATATGATGGATCGTCACCAAAACCGTTTTGTATACAATTCTGTATATGAATCGGTCGTGTAAACCATTCGGTCGCACGATCTTTGTCATTCAGTATATTTTGGCATTAACGTTAGGTCTATCTGCTGCGCTTAATCCAAGTCAAATACATTTGATTCCAGCCGAACTTCGATTTAAAATTTACCCGCAAGTCCGCTGCAGCAGACAGTATGCTGGCACCAGTTGAATGACTGTCTAAAAAAAGGCGACATCGTAGTCTCAAAGCAGCCTGGCGGGTCGTCTAACACGTGGTTGCAAATGCGATCTGATCTGTCAACGCTGTGTCCATCGATAAGACGTTCACTATCGCGATAGCTTCGATTGCAGGTCGTATTCGGTAGTTTATAAGATGGGGATTAGGTTCCAAGCCATGCCGGTTGAAGACTGATATTATATCATTAACCTATTGACTTGTTGCAACTGTAATTTGTATACGGACGTGTGGTCGAATGGTTAACGCTACCGATGCATGTACCGATCTATACAAAAGCGGTCACTGTAAGCAGCCCATCATGGGTTCGAAATTGGCTCGGTTAAAAACGTTACTTGCACATTTCGAGATTTCTGAAGCACCAATATTGTATAAAAGGTAAATACAATAATCACGTGCTCGATTTTTATCGGTCGTGCGTAACAAACATAAACACCGTATAATACATAATAACACTAAATCAAAGATAATGAATAAAAGTATATTCGAATTGTACGGTCGTGTGGCCAAATGGTTAGAGCGACCGAATTATATAAAAAAACTGTTTTGGGGGCGGGACCATCAAAGAAACGAAACTTAGCTCCACATAAAGATATTAAAATATCACATTAAATTGAAACAATTTCCACATTTTAAAATTTGTTACAGGGTTTAAAATTTGTTACGCTTATTTTTAAAATAAACAACTCGACATAAAATATAGTTTAGTAAATAGTTGGAAACAGGAAAAGACGGCAAAACGACAGTCGTTAAAACACGTCTAATCCAATCAATTAATTAGTGTGGCAATGGCAAGTGACCGCCAAACCAAACTTATAAAAATAACAATACTAAAAAAAGGGTTTAAATCTTATTAAAAATAATTAAAAAAGGTGTTTAAAAATTATTAAACTTAAGCTCCGAAGAAAGTGGTGCGGTTAAGCGACTTTCAAATTTATAACTCGTATGTTATAAAACGTACTTATAAGTATGTCAGTATATCAGTATGTTATATTGCGATGTGGTTACTTTGCAGACGTTTTCAGCCATTTACCAGGACCTGGTACATTCCCATGCATTAGCATTGTCAACACCGGATGTCGTAGTGTTTTGTGATCTTAGCAACTACCTCTTCGAAACGCACCGACAGTCACCACCTGCGCTAATGGTTGATAGAGAAAGTCTCGTCGTTATTGCATCGCCCGGAATAACCCGACACAAAAGGCCGCAGTTTGCCCATTGTACCCGGCCCCTTGTAGTTTGTTAAAAGGAATTAGGCCGTTCTATAGAGAGTTACTAATAACTCCCGCATTGCTGCCATTGTTGGGCTCCCTGTGCCAGCATTGCGTGCCGACTATGCCCGCGGATTAATAATTCAGAAGCACTGCACAATAGAACTCCAATTTGTAAATGCGCTCTCGCCGCGCGTCTCCGCCCTTTTGTGCACTGCCTTAATTGCGCAGCCGACTTAGAATGGATACACTTTCATACCCACCTGTATTCCCGCGGACAATAATCGGGACGACAAAGGGACAATTGGAACAAAACCAGATGCTGCTTGCTTCCATGGGAACTCAAGAAAAACGCATTCACAAAACAAAGCGGTTTAAATGGTCTTATCCCGTCTTTTGTGCATCGCTTCGTTTTCAGGTCGGCCTCAATACGCTATGTCTGGTGTTGAGTTGCAATATGTGAATTACAATGTAACCAACGCTGTTTCGAGAGAGAAGCGTGGATTGAGTTACCGGACAACGCTAAGCATGGATTTCATGGTCCAGACGGAAAACAACTTCCACACAACAGTGGCTCATACAGAAACACAACCACCACTAATGAAACTGTCGTTTCGCCGTTTTTTTTCAGTTTCAATTTTCATAGAAGTTCCCACTGCGTGTTTTCATCTTTGAAACAAAACTAAATTTTAAAAGAGGATTCTTAGGCGACAGATTTTGATAGTTTTGACAGACGATGAAATTTAACAACTTGTCGTTATAACAAATGCATCAAATCTTGATGTCAGGCATTTTAACATAGTTTGGTTTATTTTTTTAATGCCAAGATAAGTAAGCGACGTAGGGTCAAGTAAGGTGAAGAATCACTTTAATATTACGTAACTTTGCAAGATTCACATAATACACGGTTTTATCGGCTAAACTAGATATTTGAAGATGTATGCTATGATGTCTGTATAATAGCACACCGACAATCTAACTTCATCTAATCACACAGCTAATAACTGATAATAATCTTCATACAATAAACGTACCGCAAACTCCCGGGTTAAATCACAGTAATACCATGATAATTAAGCCCATTTCAATGGAAATTGAACTAATAGCATACGATTAGATGGGAAATGTATCGTTTTGTTAATTTTGTAAGTTGTTTTTTTTTGCCAACGTGCAATTGGAAAGACGTTTTATCGGTCGTTTATAAGTGGTTACCCGACACAGTTTGTAAAACGATAAACCGCGTTCACACTGCTTTTCTTTAACACCGGTTCCCCACACTAATCGGCCCACTTAACAGCAACACTCCAAAGTCCTTTGAAGAGGTCGCCCAAAAATGCGGCTCGAATTAACCCCCCGCGTTTGTAGCTTGAAAATTAATCGCTTATTTTCCACACTGCACCGCGGAGTTATGTGATTAAAAATAATGCGTAAGAACTGCTGGATTTCCAGGAAAGGCGATCAAGCTGAAATTGGAAGTTCTCTTGCCTGCGGTTATGAGTGGTCTGAAATATTCACGAATTTTACTTCCACCGGTACACTAATGCAACGATATTAACAAAACAGTTTAAACCTTTAAAAAAGCGTTTGGCCGAATAAGGATAAATAAACTTTTAAAAATATGGATCACAAAAAATTGTGAATTTAATGGCTTTGCTTATTGCATTTTATAAAAAAATATGGACTAAAACAATTTTAAAATGTGAAATTTGGACTTTATCATGTCAAAATACGGATTAATATACTCTATGAGTTTATGATTTTATACCGAAATATGGATTAAAATAACTTTTAAAACGAGTTTGGCAAACTATGGGTTAAAAACCCTCTACTGATTGACCATTGAAATGACTATAGGTACTTAACTAACAAAGCACCCAACGTTACGACATTTTCCGGAATTCTATTTGTTGTGCTGTAAATTGTGTTTGGTTGCCCGGTGATTTTGGATGTTTACATGCTAAGTCGGATGACATCAAGGTCTTATCTCGAATCCATAGAGATACAATGTTAGTTCCTTCCAATAACCGAAGGGATTATCCATCAATGCCAAACCGCCTGCAGATGGTATAATAGTGGGCGTGCTTTAAGCTAACAAACCAATACTGTGCACAAACTGCTTATGAGCAGAATAAGTAAAGTTGTGTGCTGGAATTACTACGCCAAACAAGCTTCCCTTGTCTGTGGGTTTACACAGGGCCCGGTAGCGTGCGTGCAGTATATTACAATGGGATAATGTGGGAGGGTCAATTCACAGTGGACTGATCATACACTGGACCGTGCCTATATACCCCGACGATGGGCGCGAGGTGAGCTGACGATTGCCCGTGTGGTAACCCCCTTGGGTTTGCCTATTCAGGTAGATAAACATGAATATCCTATTCTATATTCAATTGCATCACATTTAAACCCAATAATAAATCGCGCTGCAGTAGTTCCGCCTGCGTCATCAAATCCGCGGTTACCTAGCAACGGTAGCGCGGCAACGCGTCGACGATGGAATTCGAGTGTTCTTTAATGCCGACGCATTTCATTGCGTTTGTTACGGCATAATGTATCGGCGCTTGAATGGTCTGAATAGATGCGAAGCCCATTGTGTAAAAGCAACGGTCGATCTCGCCTTACTTTCGCCCCCTTTGTCGCGCCACTTGTTATTACTGCCTTTCCTATTGTGCCAGTCACTTCAAAATGCACGAGATGCGATGAAAACACTTCCCACGGAAACCGCAATTGTGCGCCAGACGAGCTTGCTTTCTCTATTTAATCGAGCTGGAAGCCAAACTAAATTAACACGCACACCAGCAATTATATTAGGCGACCTTTTAAAATTGGCCTCGTTGGTAAAATATCGCCCAAAACACTTTATTTATTTCAGTTTATTTTTGCTCATTCGTTAGAGTAATAAAGAAAAGCAAATAATAAAAATGGCATGAAAAAACGGCAAAACCACAGTAGTTAGTTAATAATAGCTTTACTTCATTAACAATTACAGTTATTACGATATATTTTGTAACAAAATATTCACATTAAAACACATGTTTTAAATTGAATTGCCAATTTAAACTGTACGGAAACGGTTGTTTATAAAACCGACTGGGCCAGACATAAATTGTTTCTTAATTTCCATGGCGGCCTTTTCTTCCCATGCGCCGTGCTAGCGCCCTCTATGTTATAAATAATGATGCAATAATATTATTTAAATTTTGAACATTCAAATGCTGACAAAGCATATTTGACGTTTAATCCGTAATACCTGTTATGACATGGCGGTACTTAGATGATTTGTGTGTTTTTAACACAAGGCGAATATAAAGTTGTAATCTTGAATCTAACTAAAACCTAAAACGGAAGAAAAACTTAAACATCGATGTTTAATGGAACGTTAGTTCAGTTTTTTCGCTCCTTAATCACAATACAGAAGTACGGTCGTGTGGCCGAATGGTTATCGCGACCGATACATATACCGAGTCTTATTAAAAAAAACGGTCCTTGTGACGAGCCCATCATGGGTTCGAAACTTAGATCCAAATAAGGAATAGCTTGCTGTCTTATTTACCCGTTGTTAAAGATACATATACAGACTCCTAAATGAAAAAGGTCTTAGTAACGAAATCTTAATGGGTTCGAAACTAAGCACGAAAAAAAATTACATTACAGAACAATGGCATAGTTTTAAGTTAAGAAGGCAGACTAAAATGGCAAAACTACAGTAGTTAAGACACGTCAGTGAATAGACACGGTTTATTGGAGAGAAAAAAATGACGTGGCCGTTAAACCAAAGATTAAACAAATTAAAATGTCGTAAGTTATTGTAGCAACTGTGAATATACATGTAAATGTGGTGTAATAGGTGTTAAACGCACAAGTAATGTATGTTTACTTTTGTTTTTTTATTTTTGCCTCGGAACACAGGAACAGAAACAAATATAAATTTTGGGCTAAAATAGTTTCGAATATCCTATACATCTCTTCCAACGTAATAATTCTGTTTATAGTTCAAATTAGTTTAGTTTTGTTTATTCAATTTTTGCCCCAGTATTAAACAATTGCAAATGAAGCAAATCACGACACAGGGACAGGAAAAGACGGCATAATGTTGACGCCCCTTCATACTGTTTAAACCGCCAGCTCTAAACTAATTGGCTGAAGTTTGACGAATCGCGACGTATTTTCTCATTCGTGAATCACCTTCTATCGTCGCTGCGATTTCCTTTGTCATCGTCACAATTGCATTTCAATTGGTTTCCTCTCGGCGATTATGACGTAAGAAGACGGCGTGCACAAAAGCGCGATCCCGCCGAAGAGTTATTGGAATCGCGTCATTAGCGAGAAGGCTGCCTATTATGCACGCTGCGTACGTGCAGAAGCTGCATCTTAGGTTTGGTTGGGATAGGTCGATTCCAAAAATACGGAACTATCGAAAGGGAACATTAATTTTAAAGCTAACTTTAGAACCGAAATTTGGATATTCCGTATATAAAGCTAACTTTAAAACCGAAATTTGGATATTCCGTATATAAAGCTATCTTTAAAGCCGAAATTTGGATATTCCGTATAAAAAGCTAACTTTAAAACCGAAATTTGGAAGTCAATTTACTTTTAAAAATCCCTTATAAACTGTATTACAATTAGGATGATTATTAATTAGTAACAAGTTCTGTATTTTTGGAGTTTCTACTAAAAATGGCATCTTAAAACGCGATCAGGGTTAAGTAATTTTCCGTGGTTTTATAGTTCCGTCTATTTAAAACATTACTCTTTGATTTTCTCAGTTTAGCGTCTATGGAACATACCACTGTTCGTGTAAATACGACACAAAACATTTGGCGCCGAAATTTCCGTTCCTGTCATCCGATTTAAGAGCGAAACCGTCATATTTCCCCCTCTGTAGTAAAATACCACCTTAAATGGAAATCGTCCGATCAATAAACAGCAGAGTAATAAGATTACAACATTCGGTTGGTCTTTATCTCTCGCGGGCTTAAAATGACGGCATTAATTTGGCTTCCAGCCCATCTGCACCAGTGTTATTAATGCCAGGGCTATTTCCCTCTAACAACTTAATCGCCCGAACGTCCAAGACGTAATTTCCCTCGCCCGTATATCCCTTATTAGTCGAGCGGGAAATCGTGCAGCTGAGTTCAAAGAGACATCCGTACATGCTCAATTAGCGCCGTGTATCCTGTTAATACAGTCACTACTTCGCAATTACAACGTCAGCGCTTGCACACCATAGCACGAGCTGCTTAATTCGGATACAATGTAGAATTAAAGTGATTAAAGCCACTCCTTAACAGGGGTAGGCTGTGCATGAGGTAATCATGGCTAATCCCTCTGTTTTAAGTATTTACGTTCACAAGGCTCTTTATTATGACTGGTTCTGACAGGTCTCCGTAAAAACAAATTGCCTCTTCCAGAAAACCACTACATTTATCATAATAAACACTCCCAAGTTCAGTTTGAAGTAAATAATTTTGGGGTGGGCAGACTGCATTCTTTAAAAATTGTTGAATAGATCTTAAGTTTGCAAATCGAATGGTGACTTTTAAACTGCACAATTAGTTTTAATTAATTTTGGTTTGTACAAAACACGTCTGTAACTAATCACAACATGTTAAAAGCTTCAATTTCAAGACATCTGTTAATTTAGCCAAATTTCAAAAAAAATCTTTAACCAGTGTATGTGAAGTTATAAAATTTAAGCAAAAAATAAGCCCAATATAAAAAAGGTGTTGGTTTAAAAACTAAAACAATCAAATTAAAGTTTGAATCTATATACATATACCTTTTTGAAAGACTAATTAATGTGTTAAATGCTACTTAATAATTACAATTCATGTGTATAGGCACAGCAGATGCATTAGGTAA
>CH001357.1:707239-731351 GCA_000149265.1 Ciona savignyi | reverse complement strand
TGCATAATCGGCATCACGCGTGTTCTTGCGCGTTGGATCGCAGCCAATATTTTACGTTTTTAATTTGGAATCCTAACTATTCTTATTAAATTGCTTGTAAAGATTCGAATCCCTAGAGATTCGAATCTCAAAGATTCGAAATTCTATATTGTGCATCCCTAGCCATACATAAACAAGAACTGACACCAAGTTTTTAAATCAAGCAACCAAACATGACTTACTTGTTCCACGGGCAGACACACAGCCCGCAACACTTCTCGAGGCCATCGAGATTTTTCTCAGCTTGTTTCATATCTTTGTTGATCTGATCCATTCCCTCCTCCACCCTGTCCAGTTGCTCTGTGATGTCATAATCACAATTTAATGGAAAAGAAATAACAGTTTGAGTTTAAATTCAGTACAACGAAAGAAAACAGTATGACAGGGTATATTAAGACAACATTTGCAACGTGAAAAACACCTGCAAATCCAATAAGAACCAGACTTTCCAACTAGATAATTTTAGTTGGCTAATTAGACTAATTTAAGCGAAATGTCGGTAATCTAATTTTAATCTAATTTGTGAAATGTTTCCATGCTCTAATTTTAATTCTAATTTAATTTCCGGTTTTCCACAAAATTGCTACTTTATCCAACGGCTTTTTTAGCAAGTTATACAAGAAGTACAAATATTTGCCTTTCTCATGTGACAAGAATAGCCTCTAATTTAATATGTTACGGTTGGTGAAAAAAATCGTAATTAAGCATTTTGGTATGGTTGAGTTAGCAGTAATTAGTTTAAATCACTAGGATTAAGCCACTTAAACAAGCTTTTATTCCAGATTAGCGTATCAGGTTATTTTGCAAGGTAAGGGTGAAGTTCGCACCCCTGGCACCCATAGTTTTCTGCCTGTGCCTAATATGCACTCAAAACAAACAAAAGAGACAAGAAATCTATAAAATTTTACCTCCCTGTTCATCCAGCATCACTAGAGTCCTGATTCCAGCATCCTGGGTCTGTGGATGGGGGTTTGTGTAAAGCGGTGAAACAATAAAAAACGTTGACATTTTTTAAAGGGGAAAACTAAGAGGGAAAGCGGGAAGGAGGGAAACTGCTCACTAAAATAAAGATTATGACATTAGAGTCCGTTTTAAACATGGGGTTGGAGTTTAGTTAGTTCTGGGGTTGAGATTATTGTTTAGAGTAGGGTTTAAATTAGTTCCCGCAAATTTAGTGAGCAGTTTCCCCTTCTTTCCTCTTTAGTGTTGCCCTTTTTTAAATTTTGCTAGCTTTTAACACCCTTGGTTCTTGCATGTTTACTAATGCTTAATAAGGTACAATTGCTTTAGTTGCATTCATTTTTAATGGACATTGCAATATTAAAATCAAGGGGGTTTTAACTGATCTCAATTTTTAAAAATTTGGCAGCCTAACAATTGTAAGTTACAACTGTAACTACATGAAAAGTAAAATTTATCTGTTATTTACCACTTGAGACTCCAATAATATTACATATTAGTCAAGAGAGCATTATCAGAGACTACAATGTCGTACTATAAAGTCATTTAAAGCCTTTTTTTATGGGAATGGAAAATGTAAACAAGGGGGTTAAACAGGTCGTAAAATAGGCTTTTTCAAAATTTATTTTAATACAAATCCACAGTGTTCAGGCAACATTCATTTGTGACCAACGACACAACCGCTTCATATATCGGTTGGTTTCAATCCCACCACCTTTTAACCAGCAGTCTGATGCACTATGCAAGAGCTGACAGATTGGATCATAAAGTTTAACGAGCCATGAAGGTAAATGAGGTATAATTGTTATTTTTTAATTGTGGGGTGGAAACCAACTAATTCGAAATTGTGGGATAAATTGTTTTAAATCGTGGAATGGAAACCAAATAATTGTTAAATTGTTTTTTTATGTTATTTGATATGCAGAGCAAATATTGAATTCTCTTCACCTGTTCCATCATGCCCACCATACGCCGTGTGCTCTCCAATGACTAAAGAAAGGAAAAAGTTACTAAAACACATGAGTAATAGTGGTTATTATGTTTATACTTCAATCTTAGAATATTTTTTTCATTACAAAAGAAGTAACAAAACTACAAAAAGAAGTAACAAAACCAACTATGAAAAAGTAAAACAAAGAACAGTCTATAGCACGGCTGGGCAACCCGCGGCTCGTGAGTCGCATGCGGCTCTTCGCTTAGTTCCATGCGGCTCTTTTCCGCAGACCCTATTTCTTCTACATAAAGGCTATGTCCCGAAAATGTACCAAGGGTTGGCCAGCCCTGAGAATTGTGTATGATTGGCCAGCAAAGAATTGTGTATGATTTAGAGATGTAAGAAATGCAATCCCCTTCCTATTTTTTAATCTATTTCTTGATGTTGTTTGCCACCCCTGGTCTATAGTAAGGATGGGCACACTAGCAATCAGTGTCTTATTTCATTCTAAGACTGGCGGGCTAAGTTATCTAGCCACCACCCACATAAAGTTTGTCTGTTTAAAAATAACATTAAGCTAAAACCAGATAGCACAGTTGCATCAAGTGACGCACTAATATAGGTATGACAAAATTATTTAGCTGTAACATTGCTGTTTGGTCTTGTAACATGTCGATAAGATCCGGCGAACCAGAATAAAAGGCCCAGCGGGTTAGTTTAGCTGGTGGGCCAAAGTTTGCCCATGTCTGGTCCATAGCCACTTTATTAAATAAATATTTTATTTGAATAATAACTAATGATGGTGCAAAGTGAAACTAGTCTTTTAAATAAAAGTGAATTTCTGATTTACTACAGAATATTTTAGCACAATATTGGTACAATCGTTATGGTTAAATGATTGCAAATTCTAATGATTCAACAGCGTTAATATAACAGAGATAGCTTTAAACTTTGTTTTTCATGGATGTTTTTCATGGACTCAAACTCTTTGTTAAATGAATGTAGTTCTCATTTATAATTTCCTGTTTTATTACAAATGTTAATGTATAATTACATACAAATGACACAACGTATTGTAAAGGAAAATATTTAACAAATAACCCACCTCATCTGTAACCTGATTGGCTCTCATTTGCATAGCAGCCAATTCATCTCGAATATCATCGTCGGCCATCTTGAAATATTACAACACTATATCGCTATGTCCCTAGATATTCAATTGACTGCGGAAAACATAGTTTTTTTAACATTTGGGCTGAGGAAAACCATAGTATTTATGTGTCATTTGTGTGTAATTTAAGTATTGGTTTATAAATGGTAATTTAAAGATGGCAAAGTTTGATTTAACTGGTTTTAGGATAGCTATTGCAGTGTGTTGTGTATGATAGACACGTTTCTTTAATTTAGTAGAACCCATTATTTCGCTGGGTTCACACAATTTCCGCCAAGTGCCTTGCCCAAGGACACAACCGACGAGCTGGAGATCAGTTTCACGCCTGCAACCTTTCGATCGAAAGGCGACGTACTTAACCACCAAACTAACTGGTCGGCCAACTTTTCTAGTACTATTCTACCTTACAGTACATTGTTTGGTGGATTATTACATCGCATTTTAGGCCAACAATTGTGGGTTGAAACTGGTCAGTAGCTGGTCAGTTGTGTCCTGAGGCTAGGCACTTAGACTTAGTGGACATTGCCTCAACCCAGTCTATTAATAGTTTAAACTATAACTGAAGGGACATCCAAATCATACAACATATTGCAAAAGCTTATGCAACTCGACGGTGAGCGCGAGGTAATCTTAACCCCCTTGGTTTTCCCATTAATGGGGAAAAACATAAATATTATATCTTATCTTTGCCTACAAATAAGTTCCTTTTAAAATTTGCTTTACTAATTCTGCGGTGAAAAAATGGTTTGCAAATATATTTTTGCTGATAAAATCTTGCCGAATTTGATCCATGATAAATAACACTGTCAACAGAATATACAGTCTGCTTGCGCATCTATTAAGCCTAGTTTTTAAAATAATCAATAAACTTCATTTTGGTCCTTAAGAAGCACTTAATTTTAAATTGGTTGAATCAACTTGTTTTTATTATGCAGCAATAATCAACACAAACATGGTATATGGGTTAAATTTAGGGCAGTTTACAAAACTAGATTTTAATAATCATTGATTGATAAGAAAAAAATGGTTAAAAATCGATTCTAGGCAATTATTTTGCCAGTTTAATCCATCAATAAATCAAACATATTTATTTGTTGAAGACACATAAAACACATAAAATCTGGTGATTTAGTGCGACTCCTTTCAACTGAAGGGTTATGGTTCAAAACTGGTTGCGAGCTAGTTGGTTGTGTCATTATCCGATCCTATCCTAAACATAATAGGCTAAATAATTCGAATATAAATTGAACTAAACTTTAACAAGGAGACACCGAAAAATCATGCAGTTAAAAAATCAGGTTATACTTTATGATAAATGCAATTTAAATGAAAATAAAGTTATGGTTCACTAAAATCTCAAAAAATCTAAATTTGTTCAAACGTACATTGCTTTGTATAAAAGTAACTTTCTTTGCGTGCATTTCGTGCCATATAACCAGACAAGTTTTTCTTTAATTTCATTCACTATCAAGTACCTCCAATACAAGAATACAACAGTAAACATATCCTGATGTACAGCTAGCTATACATAATATATAAGAAAGGTAAATTGGAGTAATCAATTCCTGGTATATTTATATTCGACAGAGTACTTAGGATTTATAAACATGCTTGGTGATACAACCAGGACCAGGATTGCTAGCATAAATAATGCAGAGAACAAGTGTACATGGTGAATAAGAAATGGGACAAACAGCACCAGATGTTAGATATGTACCGAGTGGAACCTTTTAAGAAAATCTTATATTTCTTAAAATTGTTCTTTTATTTACTGGTTCAGTAATGTATACAAAACACTAAGTGAAACCTTTAAAACAAAAATTAAAATTTTTAAAATTGTTCTTTTATGTACTGGTAATGTATATAAAAGTTTAAATACATAAACACCTTAGTCACACTTTCACTTTGTCTTCTACTATAGGATTTTATCTATCATCAACTACGATATGCAACAATAAAAGAATGGAGGTAAATTCATAATTAAACTATGAAAACTAAATCTAATTCTGCCCCTAATACTAATCTCAACTACAGAATACAGAATTAACTACTGAACTCAACTACAGAATTAACTACTGATCTCAACTACAGAATTAACTACTGATCTCAACTACAGAATTAACTACTGATCTCAACTACAGAATTAACTAATGATCTCAGCTACAGAATTAACTACTGATCTCAACTACAGAATTAACGCTACCTTTACTGTAGTCCTTGCAATAACCTTAATGTCATATTGTTCATTTTAATGAGCAGTTTCATTCCTTCCCTACTTCCCTCTTTCTCTTCTTTTAGTTTTTTCCTCTTATGATCATACGATATTTATTACTATTACTTTTGAAACAAAACAGTAAGAGACTGCACTAAATAAAGTGCAACATGTATGATTCTATAGTTTTAGTTGAACTCATTAATCTACTGGGTTCAGACAACATTCACTAAAATGTTTGAAAAAAGGGTGTAAGGCGTCAATTTTGATATATCTTGCAGAGCTAAAAATCTATTAAATTTCGGGCGAGTAAAAATTCACTTGTGTGTGGAAGCACACACAAGTAAATCTTTAACCAAATAAAATAAAAACATGTTATAGAATAAAACCTTGGATTTGTTTTTTTCTGCCAGTTGAATTGAAAACGGTCGCAGTAAACGTTAATTAGTTTTTTATTTGCAAGAATAATTCTTACTCGCACGGCGTGCGTCACGCGAGTGGTCGTTATCTTTGGTAATATTTTTTAAAAAATTCGCAAAATAGTTTGTGTATGGTTTTGCGAAATAGTTAAAAATTAGGCCAAAAGCAAATTTTCACAAAAAAACAACCTAATCGATAACCTTATCAATTGCCTGACATTATTCAATGCCCAATTATCTGGTTTAACAATGCAAGCTAAATTACAAAGTAAAAAAAACATCTCAGTAAATCACATCGTTGACAAAAATCATACTTGATATAATACATATTTAGGGAAAACAGACAGAAGAAAGGAGTAAAACTGCATTAATATAAACATTTGGGAATTATGGCTGGGGTTAGAATTAGTTCTAGGGTTTAAATTCATGTTTAGTGTAGGGTTAGAATAAGTTTTTGTAGTTTTATCGAACACTTTTCTTCCCTTTTAGTGTTGCTCTATCTTAGTTTACCTATTATAGGAAAACTTATCCTAACGCCCTGGTCTTTATTGTACATTGTACTGAGCAATTTCCCTCATTCCCAAAATTCTTACCGTTGTCCTATATTTTGTCAATAACAGATTTCTGTAGGTTCTGCGTTGGCCCTACGTCTGTTTAATATTGTCTATGACCTTTTTATTTACCTGGCATATATCAATAAAAACAACATACCGCATTAGAAATAATTCTGTAAAACAACCGACCTAAATTCTTCTGAAGATTCAACTTCACAAAACAACAACCTTATAAATACAGCTGGAATTTTTTAGTTTTTCGTTTATATAGCGACTTTTACAGTCCAGTTTAAAAACTTCCGCAAAATTAGCTGACGATTAATAATAAATTTAAAGTTATTTATTATTATATTAAAAAAAATTATATTAAAGTTTTATAACTACCGTATTTTTCGTCTTCTCTGATAATTTTCGTAGTGTTGTGTATTCTTTAATGAAATAAATAAGCAAAACTCAACTGTGTTATTCTAGATGGTATGTTAAAGTCAATGCTTCTACTAAATTAATCAATAAAATCCATTAATTAGGTTGAAATCTAAATTGAATAAGACATATTTATATTTAGACTACCGAGATGTCATTAATTAAACAGCGTCGGTTAAATAGCTTTGTGGGATACGTCGCCTTTTAGTCGAAGGGTAGTGTGATTGAAACTTGCCTAATCAGGTTTATCCCAATGAATAGGAACATGCAAGGGGCGTTAACACACGCACAATCGTTAGAATATCTCTCGCCCGTCGGTTTACCAGAAAAAATGTAAATAAGATCTACTTAAAATAATGACAAAAATGTCTTTATGTTTAATATCAATTCATTGTTTCAGGCAAGTTATTTTTTTAACACAAACGTATTTCCGATTCTTTTAAAGTTTGCTTAAGCGTAATTTATATTGACCTAATGCTAATGATAAATATTTTTTTTAAATAAAAAAACTAAAAAAAGAAAGAAAAAGAAAGCTATTTCCAAAGTCTACATTAGTGGTTAATCCAAATTATTGGGGCATACATCCTTTTTATTTTAATAACAATTTTCCACAACTTAATGTATACTTTTATTTTCACAAATTATCACATACTAAAACTGCAAATTGCTGAGCGAAAATACAACAGAAACTCAAGATAAAATTGGCGATAAATCTTTAAAAATGTCGGGAATATTAACAGTAAGATCAGGTGGTACATTAGTGCAAGAAACAGGAAGCCCATACACAACTGTGGCTGCACCATTTAAAAGGGGATGTTTGCATACTTTGTCGCAACCACGAATTATCTCGGTCAAATTCTTGCCTGCAGATATGAAAGTAGTATTAGGATAGGAGAATAGGATATTCATGTTTATCCCCGTGAATGGGAAAACTAAGAGGGTTAACACACGGGCAGTCGTCAGATCACCTCGCGCCCATCGTCGGGTTTCCGGAGCTATTGCAGTGTGTTGTGTATGATTCACACGTTACTTCAATTTAGTAGAACCCTTTAATCCGATTGGTTTAAGCAAATGAATCGCATTCGTGATTTTACATCGATCGCATTCGTGATTTTACGTTTTTATTTCGAATCCTATTCTTATTAAATTGTTTATAAAGATTTGAATCTCGTAGATTCAAAATTTTATATTGTGCATCCCTAAGATAAACAAAGAGTGGCTATCACTTCTCAACTAACAGGGATAAACAAGATAGGATAGGATATTCATGTTTATCTCCGTTAGTGGTAAAACCAAGGGGGTTAACACACGCGTAATCGTCAGATCACCTCGCGCCCACCGTCGGGTTACCGGCTATTGCAGTGTGTTGTGTATGATAGACACGTTCCTGCAATTTGCTAGAACTCATTAATCTGCTTGGTTCATGCAATGGTCGTAAAGTGCCTTGCCCAAGGACACAACAGACTAGCTAGCGACCAGTTTCGCACCTGCAACCTTTCGGTTGAAAGGCGACGCACTTAACCGTTAGACCAAGATCATCAACCCACTCACCAGTTCGCGCCCAGGTCAGCAAGCTTGTGGCGAAATGTTTGTCGATGTCTTTGTCCGTCACCGTCCACAGACATGACATCACGCTTGGACACCCTGACATCATGTACCATGTCACCATGCCTGTAGAAACATATTCGACTATTCGTATCACAAATTCCAGCGCTTTTACTCAATCTGTATATTGGTCTAGTGCTTCGGCAACCTGCAGCTACAGCGTAGCATGTGGTTCTTTCATCCTTGTACGACAGCTCTTATTATTTTTATAAAATATTATTATTTTTGTGGTTCCCCGTGATTTTAATTTTGTAAAATATCAGTTAAAATGACTCCCTAATTTCAAAAGGTTGCTGACCCCCGGTCTAGTGGTTAAAGACTGTTGTCATGCACCTACAGGTCGTAGGTTTAATCTCTACTCTTGCTATGTTCGGTATAGCACATCGAAATATGCATTAAGACTTTTCGCCCAAAGTTGAATTGTTGGAGGCTTGGAGCTATTATAGTGTGTGAATAACGACTCATTAGATTTGGAATTTTAATTTGAATTTTAATTTGGACGACTCATTAGATTACTGGGTTAAAGCAATGTAAAGTGGCTTGCTCAGGTGCACCATAATACACCTAATGTTCAAAGTTAATGGCGCTATTAGTTTGTGAAAGATTGGTTAACGTATATCCTTGTGGTCGGAAAGCCAGACTTTATCCACGTTTAACTTAAAATATCTCATGTAACTTGATTGAACTATCATTGTTCGACCAGCCGGTTAGTCTGGCGGTTAAGTGCGTCACCTTTCAATCGAACGGTTGCAGGTACGAAACTAGTCGCTAGCTATTGGTTGTGTCCTTGGGCAAGGCACTTTACGGCCATTGCCTGAACCCCCCGTGTGTTAACCCCTTGGTTTTCCCATTCAAAGGGTTAAACATAAATATCCTATAGTGTCGTATCAGTACAGTGTTTCCAGTTATATTTACCATCAGGTTCAGTGATCCCAGGTTCCGTCAATCTACCACTGCTGCACCCGATGAGGAAGGAAACACCTCGTGCGCTCCGTCGAGCTATAGCTTCCTGCTGGACATACGCCCCACCAGCCCCGTGTCCGCAGAATCTTGAAAATACAATCATATGAATCAACCCAACAGATCCGGCCGGTTGGTCTAACGGTTAAGTGTGTCGCCTTTCAATCGAAAGGTTGCAGGTGGGAAACTTGGTCGCTAGCTAGTCGGTTGTGTCCTTGGGCAAGGCACTTTACGGCCATTGCCTGAACCCAGTGGATTGATGGCTTTTCCCATTCACGGGGATAAAGATGAATATCCTATTCTATCCTAGATCCCACTGTCGGGTTACCAGAGCTATTAGAGTGTGTTGGGTATGATTCACATGTTCTTTTAGTTTGGTAGAAACCATTAATCCACTGGGTTAACAAATCAACCAAACAGATCTAAAGTGTCTTACTGAGGGGGGACTTGATGTATTATTTAGGATGCGATATTTATCCTTGTGAATTAAAATTAAGGGGGTTAACACACAGGCAATCGTCAGATCACCTCGCGCCCACCGTCGGGTTACCGGAGCTATTGCAGTGTGTTGTGTATGATTCACGTGTTCTATTAATTTTGTAGAACCTATCATTCCACTAGGTTAATGTCCGTTAAGTGCCTTGCCCAAGATCAAGAACACAACCGAGTAGCTAGCGACCAGTCTTTGTAAATTGATCTCATCATAATGATATTGTTACACAATGGGACTATAATTTTGACTCGAACCCATTGGATCTAAGGGATGGGTGTTTCGTGTTTCGCCCATTAATTCACTGGGTTTAGACAATGATCGTAAAGTAACTTCATTATTGATAGTAACTTTCCATTAAAACTCCAAAAGTATGCACAAGGACGCAATCTACATCAGACATCAGAATCCTGTAACCCTTCGGGTAAAAGTTGACGCACAATCATGAAAAGGTATTCAGGTAAAAGTTGACACACAATCATGAAAAGGTATTCAGGTAAAAGTTGACGCACAATCATGAAAAGGTATTCAGGTAAAAGTTGACGGAAACTTACATGAAAACATCGTTTCTAGAAAGCGAGGTCAGCCATTCGTCCTGGGTTGGGGGGCGCGACACAATACCTTTCCATGATTGGACGGAATTGAACCAATCACCAAAGCGGGATGCAGTGTTGAGTAAATCACCCTGTGAATTGAATTTAAAGAAGACATGAGAGAGAACTTTGGGATGAAATTAAGATCTACTGCTTTAACAATTTGATATTTTTATCAAACTTTGAGAGATCATTCTTGTTTTATCCCCATAAATGGAAAAGTGCAAGGAACGTTCCCACACATGCAGTCGTCAAATTATCTACTGTCGGGTCACAGAAGTTTTTGCAGTGAGTTGTATAGCGTTTAACACACATGAATCGTTTAACATTTTTTTAACATTAAGAACCCACTATTCCACTGGATTTCTGTAATGTCCGCGAAGTACTTTGCCAATAAACACAACCATTCTAAAAGTAGCCAAGATAAGATTGAATCCAATATCTATCTGGCTATGCGCATTAATCATTACATAACTTGGCTGAAAACACAATACCCATTAGTCCACTGTGTTAAAGGGTGGTATACGGGTTAAATGTGGATGAATGGGTTAAATGTAGGGTGAATTGGTGGTATATGCGTTAAGTGGGGTTGAGGGGGTAATACTATACTACCCATTACCCACTGTGTTGAGGGGAGAAGGGCAAAATAAACGTGAGGTGAAATCACATAACCCACTGGGAGTTGGGGATAGAGGGGGGTGAGGTTATAGATCGATTGATACTGCTGTATTCTTGTATTGGACTGGAAACCTGCACGTATTACTACAGGGATAGAAATTAACTCATTTCCACAACAGTTACCTTAGGGTTGATGACGAACGATGTATTGCTGAGGTCCCACTGATCACTTGAGGGGATTTCCCTGAGTTGCAACTGCCACAGCAGGAGGTGTATGGAGGGGACTCGAGATACCGAGTGGGGTTGGAGGGTGGAGGTGGTTTCCCACGGCAACATCTGTAACCCTTTGTCCAGCACCAGGATCACATGACCACGTTTCTATGGGAACAACGAGGAGGGTAAAGCTTTATTTTTTTTTAAGTTTTGGGAAAAAAAATTTTTAAATGAAAAAATAGAAAATTAGAAAAAAAATATTTTTTTTAAAATAAAAAAATAGAAAACAAAATTATTGTTTTAAACACAATTTAATAATTTCATGAAAAATAAAAATAAAACATAATTTGTGAATTTATTTGTGTTCAATTCATGTCCGTGTAGAACTTGTATAAAGAATATTTCTCTGGAATACTTAAAATGAGTGTTCACAGAAAAGAAATTTTAAATTTCCGAACAGAAAATATATGTATGGATAAAATAAGTTATTTGTGTTTAATCCAAGTCCCTGTATGACTTGTACAACATCTATTTCTCGAACAGAAAATGAGAAGCATGATACAAAACACACAAGTAGTATATGGAGTAAAATATATATTGAGAAGAATATAAACGAACTAAAGTTATAAACCTAAACGTAGGCAAAAATTTAGTTAGACTGTACTAGAAAGACTGTACTAACTTAAAAACACAAATTAAACTTTCTATTACATAAATTTTCCCAAAAACGTTAAAAAATGTCCACTGTGTTAAATATATGTGGTAACAAGATTTAAAAGTTTTTACTGAAAAAAGAAAAATGTTGAAACAGTTTTTATTGAAAAAGTGTTAAGCTAGGTAAATCCCCTAACCTGTGATGATTTCTGCAGTGTTGCCGATGCTTTTTCGAACGCCAGTACCAGTGCTTCCAGGTGAAAATTTGAAATATTTTCTTGGTCAAAAAAGCTGCAGGCAGCACTGACTTTTTCAGCTTCGTTAAAGGTTTGCCAAGATGCCAGGTACACCTGACCATATTTGGGTGGTTACGGTAGTTTTATTATTTGAAGTGTTACACTAAAAAACTATTTAACAGATGTGTATTTGAAACGTTGCAGGTTCTAAACTGGTCACTAGCTAGTCGGTTGTGTCCTTGGGCAAGGCACTTTACGAACATTGCCTGAACCCAGCGGATTAATGGGCTCTACCAAATTGAAGAAACGTGTCTATCATACACAACACACTGCAATAGCTCCGGTAACCCGACGATGGGCGCGAGGTGATCTGACGATTACCTGTGTAATAACGGCCCTTGTGTTTTTCGATTCACGGGGATAGACATGAATATCCTATCCTATCTCACCTCAATAAACTTGGTTTCAACCGCTGATTTCTCGTTGATTGATTTCAAGAGGTCAACAATTGCATCAACACATTTATCAAGTTGTTGTTGATGGCGTTGATTGCACAACTTCCCAAGTAACGCACCGCGGTTGATGGATAATACCTGGGAGAGAAAGAGGGTGTTGTTATATTGATGGGTTTCTGGTAAGAAATCCCAGTCTTATGGTTTCCCGTGTTCTAACTAATGGTTGCTTGTGTTAAACAACCAATCTTATGGTTGCCCGTGTTAAACAACCAATCTTATGGTTGCCCGTGTTCTAACTTATGGTTGCCTGTGTTAAACAACCAATCTTATGGTTGCCCGTGTTCTAACTTATGGTTGCCTGTGTTAAACAACCAATCTTATGGTTGCCCGTGTTAAACAACCAATCTTATGGTTGCCCGTGTTCTAACTTATGGTTGCCTGTGTTAAACAACCAATCTTATGGTTGCCCGTGTTCTAACTTATGGTTGCCTGTGTTAAACAACCAATCTTATGGTTGCCCGTGTTAAACAACCAATCTTATGGTTGCCCGTGTTCTAACTAATGGTTGCCTGTGTTAAACAACCAATCTTATGGTTGCCCGTGTTCTAACTTATGGTTGCTTGTGTTAAACAACCAATCTTATGGTTGCCCGTGTTAAACAACCAATCTTATGGTTGCCCGTGTTCTAACTTATGGTTGCTTGTGTTAAACAACCAATCTTATGGTTGCCCGTGTTAAACAACCAATCTTATGGTTGCCCGTGTTCTAACTTATGGTTGCCTGTGTTAAACAACCAATCTTATGGTTGCCCGTGTTCTAACTTATGGTTGCTTGTGTTAAACAACCAATCTTATGGTTGCCCGTGTTAAACAACCAATCTTATGGTTGCCCGTGTTCTAACTTATGGTTGCCTGTGTTAAACAACCAATCTTATGGTTGCCCGTGTTCTAACTTATGGTTGCCTGTGTTAAACAACCAATCTTATGGTTGCCCGTGTTAAACAACCAATCTTATGGTTGCCCGTGTTCTAACTTATGGTTGCCTGTGTTAAACAACCAATCTTATGGTTGCCCGTGTTCTAACTTATGGTTGCCTGTGTTAAACAACCAATCTTATGGTTGCCCGTGTTAAACAACCAATCTTATGGTTGCCCGTGTTCTAACTTATGGTTGCCTGTGTTAAACAACCAATCTTATGGTTGCCCGTGTTCTAACTTATGGTTGCCTGTGTTAAACAACCAATCTTATGGTTGCCCGTGTTCTAACTTATGGTTGCCTGTGTTAAACAACCAATCTTATGGTTGCCCGTGTTAAACAACCAATCTTATGGTTGCCCGTGTTCTAACTTATGGTTGCCTGTGTTAAACAACCAATCTTATGGTTGCCCGTGTTCTAACTTATGGTTGCTTGTGTTAAACAACCAATCTTATGGTTGCCCGTGTTAAACAACCAATCTTATGGTTGCCCGTGTTCTAACTTATGGTTGCCTGTGTTAAACAACCAATCTTATGGTTGCCCGTGTTCTAACTTATGGTTGCCTGTGTTAAACAACCAATCTTATGGTTGCCCGTGTTAAACAACCAATCTTATGGTTGCCCGTGTTCTAACTTATGGTTGCCTGTGTTAAACAACCAATCTTATGGTTGCCCGTGTTCTAACTTATGGTTGCCTGTGTTAAACAACCAATCTTATGGTTGCCCGTGTTAAACAACCAATCTTATGGTTGCCCGTGTTCTAACTTATGGTTGCCTGTGTTAAACAACCAATCTTATGGTTGCCCGTGTTCTAACTTATGGTTGCCTGTGTTAAACAACCAATCTTATGGTTGCCCGTGTTCTAACTTATGGTTGCCTGTGTTAAACAACCAATCTTATGGTTGCCCGTGTTCTAACTTATGGTTGCCTGTGTTAAACAACCAATCTTATGGTTGCCCGTGTTCTAACTAATGGTTGCTTGTGTTAAACAACCAATCTTATGGTTGCCCGTGTTCTAACTAATGGTTGCTTGTGTTAAACAACCAATCTTATGGTTGCCCGTGTTCTAACTAATGGTTGCCTGTGTTAAACAACCAATCTTATGGTTGCCCGTGTTCTAACTAATGGTTGCTTGTGTTAAACAACCAATCTTATGGTTGCCCGTGTTCTAACTAATGGTTGCTTGTGTTAAACAACCAATCTTATGGTTGCCCGTGTTCTAACTAATGGTTGCTTGTGTTAAACAACCAATCTTATGGTTGCCCGTGTTCTAACTAATGGTTGCTTGTGTTAAACAACCAATCTTATGGTTGCCCGTGTTCTAACTAATGGTTGCTTGTGTTAAACAACCAATCTTATGGTTGCCCGTGTTCTAACTAATGGTTGCTTGTGTTAAACAACCAATCTTATGGTTGCCCGTGTTCTAACTAATGGTTGCTTGTGTTAAACAACCAATCTTATGGTTGACTGCCCTTGAACAACTTAAAGGATGGGGTGGGGGGAATAAAGTCAGAGGTTGAGTTTCAGGTAAAAAACTTTGACCAGTCTGACGATTGTCTGTGTGTTAACATTTTTTGTGCAGAAAAAATCTAAAAAAACACTTTCCGGTAACCCGGCGGTGGGCACGAGGTGATCTGACGACTGCCCGTGTGTTAACCCCCTTGGTTTTCCAATTCACGGGCAATTTCAATTCACATAAACATGAATATCCTATACAAGAGAATGCAACTACAAGATCCCCAATAACCTGATAGTGGGCTTGATCTGACACTTACATTTTTGTGATTCATAAAACATCAAGAATCCAGTTGGACCATAATAATACTGACAGGAAGTCTGACGCTGGGGATCCATACAACACCATGATCTTACCTTTTCCTCCATATGGTTGATGATATTGAGGAGCGTCTTATGCGAGTTCCTTCTCTGCGTCCACCACAGCACTCTATCCGTGGTTTTCATTCCACTGATGTTGTCCTCGTACCAAGCTATGTGATCGTCTATTGCTCGCTTTGCCGCGATGCCTGGAGGTGGGGGTATGTGGGTGAAATATAGGTTAGTGGATGGGGGCGAATAAAACTCTTTGCCCCCATACCTACAAAGATGATAAGGGGCTTGGTTTAGTAAAAGGGGGTAATACTTAAAGCTTTCTTTAATTATTACATTTAACATTGCATGTACGAGTTTTGTATTTTTTTAACACTATGAAATTCGAATGTTTATCCCCGAGCTATTGCAGTGTTTTGTGTATGATTGTGTGTAAGACCCTAAATATTTTACCAAATGATAAGTTCTATATGAGTTTACTCCTTACTAGAATTAAACATTAATAAATATCCTAACCCTATCATCATGTTAACAATTCTAATAATCATAAACAGAATGTTTTTAGAACTTACCATCTGTTTGAATATGAAATGGGGGTTCCCCTTTCCTGATCCTGGTCAGTGAGAAGATAAATCGTTTGTCTGAAAAAAATTGTTGTTGGTTTTCCGACATCTTGTATGAGGGGTTTGCTCCAACCCAGTGGTATCTAATGAGTTGTCCAAATTGAAAGTCATGTCTGATTATGTACACACTGTAATAGCTTCAGCAACTTGACTGTGGGCATGAGGTGTATTACTGTGCTCGACTGTGGGCATAAGGTGTATTACTGTGCTCGACTGTGGGCATGAGGTGTATTACTGTGCTCGACTGTGGGCATAAGGTGTATTACTGTGCTCGACTGTGGGCATAAGGTGTATTACTGTGCTCGACTGTGGGCATAAGGTGTATTACTGTGCTCGACTGTGGGCATGAGGTCTATTGCTATGCTCAACTGTGGACATGAGGTGTATTACTGTGCTCGACTGTGGGCATAAGGTGTATTACTGGCTTGACTATGGGCATGAGGTGTATTAATGTGCACCTGAGAAGCCACTTTACATTGCTCCAACCCAGTGGTATCTCATTTGTCTTCCAAATTGAAAGTCATGTCTGATTATGTACACACTGTTATAACTCCAGCAACTCGACTGTGGGCATGCGGTTTATTACGGTGCACCAGAGCAAGCCACTTTACATTCCAACTCAGTGGTATCTCATTTGTCTTCCAAATTGAAAGTCATGACTGATTATGTACACACTGTAATATCTCCATCAACTCGATTGTGGGCATGAGGTGTATTACTGTGCTTGACTGTGGGCATGAGGTGTATTACTGTGCTCGACTGTGGGCATGAGGTGTATTACTGTGCACTTAAGCAAGCCAATTTACATAGCTCCAACCCAGTGATATCTAATGAGTCATATTAAACTAATCCAAACTGTAATTGATCCATTTATTAGCCGACCGACATGGGGGCCCACTAAATTAACATAATGGGACCTATGATACCCATGGGTGGATACAGTACCCCCAGCCGCTATAAGAAAAATCAACCAGCCAATCAAATTCATTCACTCACGTTTTTCAACCAGTGACATCACGCAAACTGACCAATCAGGCGGCAGTTTATCCGACACTCCGTTAATAAAGGTCTCAGGGTCGTTCATGCATGAAATCACATGACTGGGGTGTGTGCGATCAACCATATCAACCAACGCTTCTCGAATACAGGGGTCACTTCGTTCTGGGGGAGTTTGAAAATTAATAAAATGACATGTATAGATGGATTTTGTAATATAGTGTGTTGGAAAGATGGTATATTATTTATGTTGTTTTAGAAAGGGGGTTAAATTATATGACAAAGAAACTTCAGAAAAAATAATATAGAATAGTGCACGGTAAAAACAGGAATGGGATATTATCAGTTAAGCAAAATTCTAAAAAATGTACACACCATGCTTGTATACACCATTCCAATCGCATTGTTAAAAAAGTACATTAAAAGGATATCCTTTCCTAAAATTCTATGGTTCAATAACTTTTTTCTCGTTTTCCTCAACAATTTTTGATATTTTTTTAGTTAATATAACCTGCAGTGTTTCCAATTAAAATTACCTGCAGTGTTTCCAATTAAAATAACCTGCAGTGTTTCCAATTAAAATTACCTGCAGTGTTTCCAGTTAAAATTACCTGCAGTGTTTCCAATTAAAATAACCTGCAGTGTTTCCAATTAAAATTACCTGCAGTGTTTCCAATTAAAATTACCTGCAGTGTTTCCAATTAAAATTACCTGCAGTGTTTCCAATTAAAATTACCTGCAGTGTTTCCAATTAAAATAACCTGCAGTGTTTCCAATTAAAATAACCTGCAGTGTTTCCAATTAAAATAACCTGCAGTGTTTCCAATTAAAATTACCTGCAGTGTTTCCAATTAAAATAACCTGCAGTGTTTCCAATTAAAATAACCTGCAGTGTTTCCAATTAAAATAACCTGCAGTGTTTCCAATTAAAATAACCTGCAGTGTTTCCAATTAAAATTACCTGCAGTGTTTCCAGTTAAAATTACCTGCAGTGTTTCCAATTAAAATAACCTGCAGTGTTTCCAATTAAAATAACCTGCAGTGTTTCCAATTAAAATTACCTGCAGTGTTTCCAATTAAAATAACCTGCAGTGTTTCCAATTAAAATAACCTGCAGTGTTTCCAATTAAAATAACCTGCAGTGTTTCCAATTAAAATTACCTGCAGTGTTTCCAATTAAAATAACCTGCAGTGTTTCCAATTAAAATAACCTGCAGTGTTTCCAATTAAAATTACCTGCAGTGTTTCCAATTAAAATTACCTGCAGTGTTTCCAATTAAAATAACCTGCAGTGTTTCCAATTAAAATAACCTGCAGTGTTTCCAATTAAAATTACCTGCAGTGTTTCCAATTAAAATTACCTGCAGTGTTTCCAATTAAAATTACCTGCAGTGTTTCCAATTAAAATAACCTGCAGTGTTTCCAATTAAAATTACCTGCAGTGTTTCAATTTAAAATTACCTGCAGTGTTTCCAATTAAAATTACCTGCAGTGTTTCAATTTAAAATTACCTGCAGTGTTTCCTTTTTTCTTTGCACGGTCCATGGTTCGGATGCGAGCATGTGACACGGCACCTGCTGTGGCACGAAAGGTCACGCCAACCGACAACACATGGCATGTAGAAGCCGCGAAATGTTGGCGTGTGTGGCAGTGATGCCATGATAATAATTTGCTGGAACTTTTCGCAACTTCAAAATCACCTGAAAAATTCATACAAATATAGAAAAATTTCTTAAAATAAGTTTAAAAACAGGATTTTTACTCATTTTCTACAGTTACCCGAATCTAGAATAAGTTTCAAATTAAAATGAAATGACTTTTACATGATCTTTTAAACAACAAATGGCTTAAAAACGGAAAAACCAATTTAAAATACTTAAAAAAGAAAAATACCTAAAAATTAAAAATCCACCAAAATAGAAAAATTTCCCCCAAGGAAAATGCCTCAAAATAAGTTTAAAACAGGATTTTTACTCAGAATTACTCGAATCTAGGATAAGTTTTAAATTGAAAATGAGATTTTGTTTACATGATCTTTTAAATGACAGATGGTTTGAAAACAGAAAAAAAAAACATTTTAAAAATAACAAAAAAATAAGAAAACCCTACAAAACTGATAAAATAAGAAAATCATCCAAAAATATGAACTAAAATTTCCTGACATGAGAAAACCAAGCACTGACCTGCATAAGTTGCAAGCTTGAACGCTTCTTGCAGATAAAACTCTGCTTCCTGCTCTGAACCATTAGCATTGTCTTCTAGTGTGATGTCATAGACAGGATGTTGGGTCAATGGCTCTATGGGGGATTCCCCCATGACCCTTTCTCTCACGAGCTCAACGTCATCATTTTCATCACGGGATTCATCATGAACTCTGGTCATCATGAATATCATGAAGGTGGGAAAATCATGGAACCATAAAAATCACAAAAACATGAAAATCACGAAAACATGAAAATAAAGAAAACATCAAAATTACGAATACTTGATTATCATGAATACAGAATTTTTATGAAGATGTGAAAATTGACAAAAAAAAGAAAAAAAAAATTCATAAAATCATAAAAATGAAAAATGCATTAAATGTAAAAATCATGAAACTATGAAAATTCTAAAAACGAAATTAATAATAAATAATTTTTTTTTTATTTATTATAAATTGAAATCACAAAATTGTAAAAGAAACATGAAAATAAAAAATCATTGATAAAACAAAATTGTAAAAAATTTTGCTTCGATAAAATGTACAGGAAATCTAGTGAAACTAACGATATTACCCGAGTTATTAAGTTCAATAAAACAACAAAAGGAAAACGGTAAACAAGAAATTCCCAATACTTTAATGACTTACTTTTTTCTAACATTCCGAGCTCTTCTGCTTGGTCTTTCTTCCTATAAATATCGTGATTGTTATGTGAATACTGACTGCAGAATATAAAGGTAAAAGTGTGCGAATCAAGCAAAGAGAATTGAAAAGTATTTCACAGCAAAGAAATAACAATATTATGAAAATATTGGTGTAAATGTGAGTTTTATGATTTACAGACACTGTAATACAGGGATGTCCAACATTTATTGCAGTGGGCTGCATTTTCACTTAAAATAATTCACTGGGCCGCAGAACCTATTAAATTTCAAGAAAAATTGGTACATAAAGAAACAATTAAAAACCATTAATTTATAAACCCTAATTCCTGTTGCTCCCATACTTACAGCCTACTATTACTGCGCCCGTAAAAGTTGACTGATACGTTTTAAAAAGGCTAAAATTCAAATGTCAAAATACTACTTGGAGTGAAAATAACTAGCGGGCCGCACAAAAATCTCAGGTGGGCCGTAGGTTGGACATCCCTGCTGTAATAGCTTCACACAGGTTAAAGAATAAAAAGGTATGAGTGTGTAAATCGAGTGAAGATAAATTATGACAGAATCATTAGTAGACAGTGTCCTAGTCAACCTGGCCTGTTGGCCACACCATTGTCCTTCAATCAGAACAATTTCGAACTAGTGGAATCAAAAACATCATATCCTATTCGAATAGAATTTATCTCAATCCTGGAACGGGCATTCCTATTTGGTGCCTTGCGAATTGTCATCTATTAACTTTATATAAAACTAGTTATATGCCAAATGCATAAGCCCAATCTTGACTTTGAAACGAACATCCCTAGTCCTTTGGTCATTTCTATTAGTTTTTTTCAATTTTGAATCAAAATTAAAGATCAATAAACTTTATATAAAGCGCTAGTTATAAGCCAAATGCATAATCCGAATTCAGAATTTGAAACCTGAATTTGAATTGGACATCCCTGGTCAAACTCCATGTAAATATTTTATTAATTGTAATTACATGGTAATTTAAAAACTATTATGACCGCTATACAAATCGCTAGAAAGCACAAGCCTAATGCAAAATGTAACATATTAACTTATAAATAGTAACATTTTAACTTTATATAAAAGGCTAGTTATATGTCATTTACAAAAGCAAAATTCAGAATTCGAAATTCGAATCAGGAATGGACACTCATAACCCTAAGGGGACTAATGCAAAATGTAACGTATTAACTTATAAATAGTAACGTGTTAAGTTTATATAAAATGCTAATTATGTGAAAAATGCATAAGCGAAATTTAAAATTTGAATCTTGATCCAGAAATGAACACCCATAACCCTAAAGGGAACTCCCATATATTGGGTAAAGATGATTAAAAGATGTTCAAACCTCTGGCTCCTCGTCGGTATGAACCTCCCCATCGTGCTCCCTGTGTTTCCTCCTTGCGTCTCTTCTCACGCTCATGATTGTCTTCGCTCTTCTTCGTGGCTGGACCCTCTTCACGGGAGCCTCCTGTATCATGTGATTGTGCGTCATGTGATTGTTGCATCATGTGATTGTATCATGTGATGATCATGAGATTGTTGTATCATAGGGACATAGCATTATATCATCAAATTCCATTATTAACCTCATGTTTTCACATTTTCAGACATTGTCAATCAATTTTATCAACAATGATATAAACCGATATCTAACTTAACCATACTAATATGCATGACTATTCTAAATTTGCATTCCTGGCTAGTTTATATTGGTAATATTAAAATGCTGTTCCTAGTAAAACCTAAATATTTTTTAATTTTACTCAATTTTGCATAGTTTAACAGGATCATGAAGATTTTGCAGAAATGGAAAAACAGGTTTATACCTATAATCACAATATGCTGTATCTATAGCTATGCATGTTCTTATCCACATCAGTTTGAATTATAGAATTAATTCAGAATCGGACATTTCGAACACAGTTTCAAACCGCTATAAAATAGTCTTGGACAATTAATTTCACAAGAAAAACAAGAATTACCTGGATGATTTTGTCTCCGCCGTTGAAACTCTCATCGCTAGAAGAATCGAAAACTCGACGAACAGATTTAGATGATTTTTTATCGGCTGGTATATCTGGTACCGGTATCTTCCATTTCTGGGAATATTGGGGTTTTATTTTTTAATTTCACCTCCTATGAATGGAACAACGCAAGAAGAGTTATAAAACAAGCGATCATCAGGTTATATTGCGCTGGGTTACCGGACAACTTCAATTAAGTGCCTAAGCACAAAACCGAATAGCTAGCGACTGGTTTCGATCCCACAACCTTAAGAGAATACTAACTGCACATTTCAATATTAAATTTCACCCCCTTTTTAGCGAGTAAATTTTACTCCCTAAAATGTAAGATTCACCTTTGTGTTTTCCTTTCTGGCGCTTAAAGTGACAGTTGGCACTTCTTCGTCATAAATCTCGAATATCGACGTTGATTTTGTTGTTTTCCTGCTCGAGTGCGATTTTCGGGTGGATTTCGTGACCGGAGTCTGTGGTACTTTAACCCGTGGTGTCTGCGTAACTTTAGCCCGAGGTGTCTGCGCCACTTTAACCTGAGGTGTCTGTGCAACTTTAACCTGAGGTGTCTGGGGCACTTTAATCCGTGGAGTCTTTGAACTTGACACTTGCCGCGGCTGTTTGGTTCTTTTAGGAGGGGTCATGACATCTTTGAAGGCAACTGATGGTTTGTGTGAGGCTTTGGGGGATTTATCACTGATACAGAGGTTCTGGATCTCTGTCAGGAGTTGCTCCTCTTTTTTTCCCACTCCTCCAAATTCCTCTTTTTTTCCCACTCCACCCAATTCCTCTTTCCTCCCCACTCCTCCCAATTCCTCTATCCTCCCCACTCCTCCCAAATGCTCCTCATTTTTTCCCACTCCTCCCAATGTATCAATGACTTTGTCCAAATAAGACGAACCATCGACCTTAGATTTACCACCACTTGATAGCAGTAGATGGCCATAGAGCAGGTTTACCTGTAAATGTGATGTATGGTATATTAAACATACGATACCTAAGTTTTATTTCGGTGAATAGTATAACATAAAGGAGCGTTCTCACAAAGACAATAGTCCGATTACATCATGCCCTCTGTCGGGTTACTTGGGGGTATTGCAGTGAGAGGACATTGACAGAAGCGGTACGTTTTGAACCCACCACCTTTTAGCTTACAATGATCCAAACCAAACCATTTCACTAAAATAAGAGTAGACTCCAATATAAGAAAGACAAACATATAGTCTTTTAACTATTTGGTAATAATCGCAGAAAACTGCTGAAAAGTTGATGTGTTAGTGCATTTGATTTCAACCAAAGGGTTGTAGGTTCGAAACTGGTCGCTAGCAAGTCGGTTGTGTCCTTTGACAAAGCACTTAGTAGACATTGCCTGAACCAAGATTGATTAAAAATGATTATTACCCATGATGTAACACTCCTTACATATTCTCAGGTAATCTGACAATTGCCTGTGTGGTAACATTTTATGTATTTTATTATCACAAGGATAAACCATCGATATCCAAACAGCATCTCCTACCCTTGCGCGTAGAATGGTATTGTGCGACGAAACGTAATCGTTATCACAGGAATCCAAGTTCCTCCTGCACAACTCGATGGGAGGTTTCATATCGTGGCTTCGGAACATGATTTCAGCGATCGCGTTCTGTACCATCATCTGTTTGGTGGTTAGTGTGGGAAGGGTGGGCTTGGATGGAAGATCTGGGGAGAATTTAGTGGAGATATTGGGGGAAAATAAAATTTATAATATGAAGCTTGTAGATTTAAACTTGAATTTAAAACATAATGTGGTATTTGTGTCAGGATTATTTAGTGGAGATGTTGGGTAAATAATTAAAAATAATAATTAAAACGCCTAGAGATGTTAACTTGACTTAAAAACATAATGTGGTATTTGTGTTAGCATTTAGGATTTTAAGTGGAGATATTGGGAAATCTAAAATTAATAATATAAAGCTAACAGATGTTAACTTGACATTCATATTTTGAAAAATATATTTGATGTTTATGTCAGGTTTATTTAAGTGGGGAATTCTAAATTATTAATACGACGCCACATATTTAATATTTGTGTTAGGTTTTTTTAGTGAAGATTTGGGTTAAATAATAAAAGTTAATAATAAAACACCCATAGATGTTAAATCAGCGGTGCGCAACTTCTCTAGTCAGCGGGCCAGATGTGGAAAAATAAAGTTCTTGGTGGGCCGGATTATTACATGAGTAGTATTCAATATCTTAATTACAGAGTATGGTTGATACAG
>CH001357.1:692421-707139 GCA_000149265.1 Ciona savignyi | reverse complement strand
CAAAACTTGTGTGTTTCCAGCCACAGGCACTCATTTAATTATCAAGCATAAGTGTAACTTGTTGTTTTGCCAGGGCACAAAAATTATCTTTGGTAAAGTATGCATTTTGTATGGTTATAATGTTGGATTGTCAGTTTAAATCAAGAAGTTATTTCAAGCCAAATTTTAATTTACATAAGGGGAGTTACAGGCGTGAAAGTTAAACTTCTGGTAAAATATACATGTTGGTATGGTTATGATGAATGATTAAAAATTTTCAATCATAATGTAATTTTTCGTCAAATTTTTAGGTTTTAGTTTTTAAACATTTTGATTAAAATCATCGAATAATTATTATGATTAAACTGTATAACTTTATCAAATAGCATTTCATCAGATAATTAGGGTTAGGCTGCAATCAATTCTTGATAAAATCAAATATTACTTGGTTTCTGGTGCCCAAAAGCACGACGATAGTCTTAAAATTAACATTTTTACCATTATAATCATTGATTGATAAAACATTGTGGCATAGGCTGAAAGTAGGAGGTACAAAGGGTAAAATTTACACCCCACACGAGAACTTAAATTCAGCTTAGAATGGTTTAAATTAAAAATCAAAACTGTTACAATTTTTAAATTAGACTGTTACAATCATACCAATTGAATATTTAAATATGATTTTCACCGCTGGCAAAGCATAAACCTGGTTGTAATATTAATACGTGTCGATCATTATAACCATTATTATAGCATATATAGGATATTCGTGTTTATTCCCATGTGGGGAAAACCAAGGTGGTTAACACACGAGAAATCATCAGATTACCTCGCGCCCACTGTCGGGTTACCGGAGCTATTGCAGTATGTTGTATATGATTCACACGTGCCTTCAATTTAGTAGTATTAATGAACCCATTAATCCGATGGGTTCAGGAAATGTCCGTAAAGTGCCTTGCCCACTAGCCAGCGACAAGTTTCATACCTGCAACCCTTTGGCTAAAAGGCGACGCACTAAACCACCAGACTAATCTGTTATAAAAATAAACTAACCACGAATAATCTACCAACCTAGACTTGTACAAAGAGCCTTGTTCAATACAGCAGCATGTTTGGTGAGGTATGAATGTCCACTTTGTAAAGTAGATATTGCTTCATGGGGGGCCTCGTGGTCCTGTGTGGGGTAATCAAAGTGGGGTTTGAAGGTTTTTGTTTTGGTTTTTTTAATTGTGCACTTAGTTTGCACTTAGTGCGAGTTAGTGGTCTTAGACCGTAATTAATCTGTCCAGGGTGGGGTTTGGAACACTGGTCAAGGTAGTGTCAGTTTAAACTTGTAAAATATGAAATGGCTTTAAGTTATGGAATAAAATTTCAATTCTTCGAAATAATGCATCAAAGAATAAATATTAATTATTATATAAAAAAAAGATATTTATATATAGGCCTATATTTTTTTGTTTTATAGAAAAAATGGCTTTTTTAAATAAAAATGGTTTTATTTTAAAGTAAAAATGCCTTCTTTAATTTTTTGAAGGAAAGGAAAAAAGGAGTTAATTTGTAAAAAATAGAAAGAAAATGACTAAAACATGGTATTAAACTTGATAAATGAGGTTAAAACAGATTACAAACAAAACACAAATACAATATGATCCTAACACACTATTTGAATGTCCCATAAAATCCCAACCCACATACTTTTAAATGTTATAAATTTCAAAAGAAGATAAAGTTAAAAGATATTTTGTAAAACTATAAAATAAACATTTTAGAAAAGAAAATCATAGACAGATTACAAACAGAACAGAAATACCATTTGATCCAAACTTGTTATTTTGTAAAAATAATAAAGAAACATGTTAAAAAGCAGAACCATTTAAAAATCGAGAAATGATTTTAAATCAGATTACTGACCAAACAGAAATAAAATGTAATAAAAACGCACTTAGAATAGTAATTTTGCTAAAAAGACGTCAACTATCCAAACTATTTAAAATGTTCCATACAATTTCAACCCACATACTTTTAAAGGTTGAAAATTTAAAGAGATAAAAATCAAAGATATTTTTGTAAAACTAAAAAATAAACATTTTAGAAAAGAAAACTCATAGACAGATTATAGAAAAAACAGAAATACCATTTGATCTAAACTTGTTATTTTGTAAAAATAATAAATGTTACAAAACATTTTAGAAAAGAAAACTCATAGACAGATTATAGAAAAAACAGAAATACCATTTGATCCAAACTTGTTATTTTGTAAAAATAATAAAGAAACATGTTAAAAAGCAGAACCATTTAAAAATCGAGAAATGATTTTAAATCAGATTACTGACCAAACAGAAATAAAATGTAATAAAAACGCACTTAGAATAGTAATTTTGCTAAAAAGACGTCAACTATCCAAACTATTTAAAATGTTCCATACAATTTCAACCCACATACTTTTAAAGGTTGAAAATTTAAAGAGATAAAAATCAAAGATATTTTTGTAAAACTAAAAAATAAACATTTTAGAAAAGAAAACTCATAGACAGATTATAGACAAAACAGAAATACCATTTGATCCAAACACACTATTTGAATGCTCCACACAATTCAACCCACTAACCTCAATATGCTCAGCGGATAACAGAAGAAGATCGGAAAGAAGATGGAAAATGATGAGGTTCCCGCAGAATGTGCAGGAGCAATTGGGAGGATGGGGGAATGTGGATTTCATCTGTGGCTTCTTCATCCGGCGTCGCGGTGCAAGTTTCGGGCTCGCCGTGCCGTCCGTGTTCTTCGTGACAATTGATTGTATTTGTATCGGAGCCGAGATGACTTCCAGCTCTTCCTCTTCCATTATACTCGAGTTGTTCACCGCATCCATCTCCGCGGAGTCCTCGACCCGGGAGGAGGAGTAAATCTTCTTCCTCCGCGCTCCTGTCTCCAGTGTTTCCAGACCACTTTTGCAGTACAGTGTTGCCAGGTAATCGACAGCGTCCAAGGAAATACGGAGTTCCTCGGATAATTTGGGGAGGTTGCGCTGGATCCGAGCGTGTTTGGCGAGCAAAACTTGGAACTGGAGTTCTCTGTGGGGGGGGAGACAGCAGTGTTTTAAGCGACGCAGTGGATTGTTCCAGCAGACAATAAATGAGCTAACATATGGAAAAATCTTTTTTTTTAAAAGCTGCGATTTAATAGGTAACATTTTGTTTCCAGCTTTACTCACTCGAGGGTGTAAAAAAATAAATAAGGAGCGCAAAAACAAAAACGTTTCTAAATGAAATTTCAGCGGATATTTTTCAAGCTCCTTGTTTTTTTTAATCAACATTTTTTAATGAAACAAAAAGTAAATTTAGCTAGCATATGAGCAAATTCCTTTAAAAAAAGCCGCACAAAAAAGTTTTCTAAACCAAACGGACAATATTCTCACCGCTGATGCAGGAGGAGACTCCTCCCCAACATCAACCCATCCAGGATGTAGAGGATCGAATGACGTAGCTCCCCGCATCTCAACCACAGATCCGCCACTAGATGGAGAAGATGGAAGAGAGCATGGATGAGGGATAGCTGACGAAGAAGATCGACTCCCGCATCCAAGGAGCGACATCCGAACCTCGGAGGATCAGAGGACATGGCAGGGAGCTCGAATGATCTGGATGAAGAAGAAGATTTGACATCAAATAGCGCCAGATCGTATGTGACCATGAAACGAACTAAATCAAAGAGGCTTTCAATTTTATACACCTGTTGTGAAAAAACTGCTGTGGTAAATGTTGAAAAATGTGTTAATTTCTATCCCTGTAGTAATACGTGCAGGTTTCCAGACAGTTATTTTGTGCCCTGTAATCCTGCGTGCCCTGTAATCAACTGTAATCATGCCCCCATGTGTGTAATAATCATTTACTTTGGAATGTATGTCACCATGAACTAAACTAAATTAAAGAGGTTTTCAATTTTATACACTTGTTGTTAAAATGCGTTAATTTATATCCCTGCAGTAATAGGTGCAGGATTTCAGACAGTTATTTTTTGCACTGTAATCATGCGTGCACTGTAATCATGCGTGCCTTGGATGAGAAATGATCAGGATAAAAGAAGATTTGACATCAAACGTTCTCTCCAATGATTACATGTGAAAATCGAGCTCTGAGCTGTGCATATACTTATATCTTGGTAACAAATAAATAACCAGATATTTTCCCATCGTGGCCTCAACCTAAACTACATTTGTGCTTTTATCTAATTTGTGTGCATAAATTTAGTTTCAGATAACAGCTAGTATCAAAATATTAGGTTATAATGTAATTACTTTGTCGGTTGTGTCCTTGGACAAAGAGCTTAAACGACATTGCCTCATTCCAGTGGATTAATGGGTTCTACTAAATTGAAGTAATACCTCAATCATACACAACACACTGCAATAGCTCCATTAACCCGACGGTGGGCGCAAGGTGATCTGAGGATTGTCCGTGTGTTAACCCCCTTGGTTTTCCCATTCACGGGAAAAAAACATGATATTCTATCCTAACACAGATAATTATGCCCAACATCAGCAACCAAACCTCAAATTAGAAAGTCTCGGGCAAGTTTGTTCCAGAAGTATGTAGACCACTTTGAGTGCCGACGTTACTTGCTCCAACACATGTACTCCCTCTAGCGGCCATCCTGCCGAGCCCAACTCAGCTACGAGAGTCTCAACTTTAGCGGCGGCCAACGAGGAGGTGTGGGAGGTTCGACGGTGTTCCGCGTCAATGAATTCATCACTTATGACATCACTAAGGAGGGCTTTTGCCTCGGACGTCTGGAAATGTTTCTTGCTTGTTAGGATATTTATGTTTATCCCCGTGAATGGGAACACCAAGGGGGTTAACACACGGGCAATCGTCAGATCACCTCGCGCCCATCGTCGGGTTACCGGAGCTAATGCAGTGTGTTGTTTATAATTCACATGTTTTTTTTTTAATTTAGTAGAACCTTAATCCACTAGGTTCAGGCAATGTCTGGTAAGTGTCTTGCCCAAAGACACAACCAACTAGCTAGTGACCAGTTTTGAACCTGCAACACCAAGAATCCTATAAGCTAACACCCCAGGCAACCCCCATAGTCACCCACCTGTCCACAAGCGACTTGAGCGCGAACCATTGTCGATTTCGAATCGATTCTCATCTGACCCAAAATCTTCTTCAATTTATCATTTTCCTCCTCTTTGATATGTTCTTCCATGTCTGGGAGGTTGTATACTTTGCTCAGAAAATGGCTGGTTAGCTTAATCGGTAAGATCATTACAGGTTTATAATCTTTAAATTTTTAAAAGTTGCAACAAAATAATTATTTGCACAACAATTCCCCCTGATTTAATTGTTTGTCCATCTGAAAAGCATAAACCAGTATGAACGTCACTAGTCTATTTGTAGCAGAAAGGTATTTCTGCTACAAACCAATTTCTAGCTAGTTGGGAGTTCCCCTTCGAGCATAGCAAATCACTTGGTAGGCATTACCCGAACCCAGTACATTGATGGGTTCTACTAAATTGTGCGTTGCCTTTTAACCGAAAGATTCGAAACTGGTCGCTAGCTATTTGGTTGTGTCCTTGGACAAGGCACTTAACAGACATTGTCTGAACCCAGCGGATTAAAGGGTTCTAATAAATTGAAGAACATGTGATTTATACACAACACACTGTAAAAGCTCCTGTAACCCGATGATGGGCGCAAAAAAAAACTGATAAATACCAGTGTGATACCGGACATTGTGTTTTCCCATTCATGGGAATTATATACAACACATTGTAATACCTTCAGTAACCGTGAAAGGTGCTTTATAGAGCACGCTTTATCTGTTGCTCCCAAAGGAAAATGCTTAAATATTAAATTTTGAGACCCATATAGGAAATTAAAATTCTATAAAACCTTTATAACCTTTCACTAAAAAAACTGTTTTTCCTAAGTTTCATAATTTTTTAAATTCGTTATTCAAAAAATAACAATAAAAAAATATCACATATTTAACATAAAAAAAACAGACAAGATTAACGAAAATAGAACAAACTAATATGCCGAACCATCCACTAGGTGTTGAGCTTCCACCGCATATTCCATCGAATCCCGTCCTAATCCAACCTCGGACAATATCTCCGATATCTGGCACTTTATCCCCACCAAGTGAGCATTATGTTGCGGACAACAGTCCGGATCTGGAAAATTAGATTATTACCCACAAAAATAATATTCCATGTATCGTTGTATGGTATAGGATAGGATATTCATGCTTATCCCCTTGCTTTTTAATCATTTTGTTATGCTCATTGGAAGTTGCTTTGATAAAATAGATTTGTTTTGTAATACAGAAATAATAACGCTTATTTATATTGACATGTATCCACAAATAGGCCTGATCTTGAAAATTAGAAAAAAAAACAAAATTTTTGAATAATTAAATTGCAGAAAACAGATTATTTTTTTCATAAAAAAATTGCATGTGTGTTATGTTTTTAAGTTGAATTTTTGAGCCTGTTTACTTGCTTTGATGAAACAGATTTCTTATTATATTGCTCAACTGAGAATGGTGATTTATAGTTTAAATTAATTTCCATCACATACAAAATTGACACTTGTGCCAAGGTCACGCTTGTATTTGATAAAAACTTAATATTGCATAACATTATATATAAGCATTCTTAGTTTCTTATTCAAATAGAAATTAAAATGCCAACAAGGCCAAACCATTATAATAACAACATCAAAATTACATCAACATTATTCACACCTGTGCTTGTTATACTTGTCAGTTGATGGTTTAGCTTATTAAGCAATGTTAAACTGGATATTGTCTGGAAAGAAAGAACGTTGTTTAACTATGTTGAAACATCAATATTGATAAAAGTTACCCACAAATAATATTAAAATACAAGCAAGTGTCATCAAAAAACTGCTAACACTTACCACTGTTGGACTACGTTTTTTTTGCTATTTAGAATATGCTTAATATCACTTAATATATGTTTCCAGCGCTTGTTGAAAACAGTGTTTTCAGCGCTTGTTGAAAACACTGTTTCCAGCACTTGTTGAAAACAGTGTTTCCAGCGCTTGTTGAAAACAGTGTTTCCAGCACTTGTTGAAAACAGTGTTTCCAGCACTTGTTGAAAACAGTGTTTCCAGCAATTGTTGAAAACAGTGTTTCCAGCAATTGTTGAAAACAGTGTTTCCAGCGCTTGTTGAAAGCAGTGTTTCCAGCAGCTTGTTGAAAACAGTGGTTCCAGCGCTTGTTGAAAACAGTGTTTCCAGCACTTGTTGAAAACAGTGTTTCCAGCGCTTGTTGAAAGCAGTGTTTCCAGCGCTTGTTGTAAACAGTGTTTCCAGCACTTGTTTTAAACAGTGTTTCCAGCGCTTGTTGAAAACAGTGTTTCCAGCACTTGTTGAAAACAGTGTTTCCAGCACTTGTTGAAAACAGTGTTTCCAGCGCTTGTTGAAAACAGTGTTTCCAGCGCTTGTTGAAAACAGTGTTTCCAGCACTTGTTGAAAACAGTGTTTCCAGCACTTGTTGTAAACAGTGTTTCCAGCGCTTGTTGAAAACAGTGTTTCCAGCACTTGTTAAAAACAGTGTTTCCAGCACTTGTTAAAAACAGTGTTTCCAGCACTTGTTGAAAACAGTGTTTCCAGCACTTGTTGAAAACAGTGTTTCCAGCGCTTGTTGTAAACAGTGTTTCCAGCACTTGTTGAAAACAGTGTTTCCAGCACTTGTTGTAAACAGTGTTTCCAGCAATTGTTGTAAACAGTGTTTCCAGCAATTGTTGAAAACAGTGTTTCCAGCGCTTGTTGAAAACAGTGTTTCCAGCGCTTGTTGTAAACAGTGTTTCCAGCACTTGTTGAAAACAGTGTTTCCAGCACTTGTTGTAAACAGTGTTTCCAGCAATTGTTGTAAACAGTGTTTCCAGCAATTGTTGAAAACAGTGTTTCCAGCAATTGTTGTAAACAGTGTTTCCAGCGCTTGTTGAAAACAGTGTTTCCAGCACTTGTTGTAAACAGTGTTTCCAGCATATGTTGCAAACAATGTTTCCAGCACTTGTTGTAAACAGTGTTTCCAGCGCTTGTTGAAAACAGTGTTTCCAGCACTTGTTGAAAACAGTGTTTCCAGCGCTTGTTGAAAACAGTGTTTCCAGCAATTGTTGAAAACAGTGTTTCCAGCAATTGTTGCAAACAATGTTTCCAGCACTTGTTGTAAACAGTGTTTCCAGCACTTGTTGCAAACAATGTTTCCAGCACTTGTTGTAAACAGTGTTTCCAGCGCTTGTTGAAAACAGTGTTTCCAGCACTTGTTGAAAACAGTGTTTCCAGCACTTGTTAAAAACAGTGTTTCCAGCACTTGTTGTAAACAGTGTTTCCAGCGCTTGTTGAAAACAGTGTTTCCAGCACTTGTTGAAAACAGTGTTTCCAGCACTTGTTAAAAACAGTGTTTCCAGCACTTGTTGTAAACAGTGGTTCCAGCACTTGTTGTAAACAGTGTTTCCAGCGCTTGTTGAAAACAGTACTTCCAGCACTTGTTGAAAACAGTGTTTCCAGCAATTGTTGTAAACAGTGTTTCCAGCACTTGTTGTAAACAGTGTTTCCAGCAATTGTTGAAAACAGTGTTTCCAGCACTTGTTAAAAACAGTGTTTCCAGCACTTGTTAAAAACAGTGTTTCCAGCACTTGTTGTAAACAGTGTTTCCAGCGCTTGTTGAAAACAGTACTTCCAGCACTTGTTGAAAACAGTGTTTCCAGCAATTGTTGTAAACAGTGTTTCCAGCACTTGTTGAAAACAGTGTTTCCAGCAATTGTTGTAAACAGTGTTTCCAGCGCTTGTTGAAAACAGTGTTTCCAGCACTTGTTGAAAACAGTGTTTCCAGCACTTGTTAAAAACAGTGTTTCCAGCACTTGTTGTAAACAGTGTTTCCAGCGCTTGTTGAAAACAGTGTTTCCAGCACTTGTTGTAAACAGTGTTTCCAGCATATGTTGCAAACAATGTTTCCAGCACTTGTTGTAAACAGTGTTTCCAGCACTTGTTGTAAACAGTGTTTCCAGCACTTGTTGTAAACAGTGTTTCCAGCACTTGTTGTAAACAGTGTTTCCAGCGCTTGTTGAAAACAGTGTTTTCAGCACTTGTTGAAAACAGTGTTTCCAGCACTTGTTGTAAACAGTGTTTCCAGCACTTGTTGTAAACAGTGTTTCCAGCATATGTTGCAAACAATGTTTCCAGCACTTGTTGTAAACAGTGTTTCCAGCACTTGTTGTAAACAGTGTTTTCAGCGCTTGTTGTAAACAGTGTTTCCAGCACTTGTTGTAAACAGTGTTTCCAGCGCTTGTTGTAAACAGTGTTTTCAGCGCTTGTTGTAAACAGTGTTTCCAGCACTTGTTGTAAACAGTGTTTCCAGCACTTGTTGTAAACAGTGTTTCCAGCGCTTGTTGTAAACAGTGTTTTCAGCGCTTGTTGTAAACAGTGTTTCCAGCACTTGTTGTAAACAGTGTTTCCAGCACTTGTTGTAAACAGTGTTTCCAGCACTTGTTGTAAACAGTGTTTCCAGCACTTGTTGTAAACAGTGTTTCCAGCGCTTGTTGAAAACAGTGTTTTCAGCGCTTGTTGAAAACAGTGTTTCCAGCACTTGTTGTAAACAGTGTTTCCAGCACTTGTTGAAAACAGTGTTTCCAGCACTTGTTGAAAACAGTGGTTCCAGCAATTGTTGAAAACAGTGTTTTCAGCGCTTGTTGAAAACAGTGTTTCCAGCACTTGTTGAAAACAGTGGTTCCAGCAATTGTTGAAAACAGTGTTTCCAGCGCTTGTTGAAAACAGTGTTTTCAGCGCTTAGCGCTTGTTAAAAACAGTGTTTTCAGCGCTTGTTAAAAACAGTGTTTTCAGCACTTGGCGCTTGTTAAAAACAGTGTTTTCAGCGCTTGTTGAAAACAGTGTTTTCAGCACTTGTTGAAAACAGTGTTTTCAGCGCTTGTTGAAAACAGTGTTTTCAGCACTTGTTGAAAACAGTGTTTTCAGCGCTTGTTGAAAACAGTGTTTTCAGCGCTTGTTGAAAACAGTGTTTTCAGCGCTTGTTAAAAACAGTGTTTTCAGCGCTTGTTGAAAACAGTGTTTCCAGCGCTTGTTGAAAACAGTGTTTCCAGCGCTTGTTGAAAACAGTGTTTTCAGCGCTTAGCGCTTGTTAAAAACAGTGTTTTCAGCGCTTGTTAAAAACAGTGTTTTCAGCACTTGGCGCTTGTTAAAAACAGTGTTTTCAGCGCTTGTTGAAAGCAGTGTTTCCAGCGCTTGTTGTAAACAGTGTTTCCAGCACTTGTTGAAAACAGTGTTTCCAGCACTTGTTGAAAACAGTGTTTCCAGCGCTTGTTAAAAACAGTGTTTTCAGCGCTTGTTGAAAACAGTGTTTTCAGCGCTTGTTAAAAACAGTGTTTTCAGCGCTTGTTGAAAACAGTGTTTCCAGCGCTTGTTGAAAACAGTGTTTTCAGCGCTTGTTGAAAACAGTGTTTTCAGCGCTTGTTGAAAACAGTGTTTCCAGCAATTGTTGAAAACAGTGTTTCCAGCACTTGTTGAAAACAGTGTTTCCAGCACTTGTTAAAATTAGTGTTTCCAGCACTTGTTGAAAACAGTGTTTCCAGCGCTTGTTGAAAACAGTGTTTCCAGCACTTGTTAAAAACAGTGTTTCCAGCACTTGTTGAAAACAGTGTTTCCAGCGCTTGTTGAAAACAGTGTTTCCAGCACTTGTTGAAAACAGTACTTCCAGCGCTTGTTGAAAACAGTACTTCCAGCACTTGTTGAAAACAGTGTTTCCAGCACTTGTTAAAAACAGTGTTTCCAGCACTTGTTGAAAACAGTGTTTCCAGCACTTATTAAAATTAGTGTTTCCAGCAATTGTTGAAAACAGTGTTTCCAGCAATTTTTGAAAACAGTGTTTCCAGCAATTGTTGAAAACAGTGTTTCCAGCGCTTGTTGAAAGCAGTGTTTCCAGCGCTTGTTGAAAACAGTGTTTCCAACACTTGTTAAAAACAGTGTTTCCAGCACTGGGTAACCAGCTTGCAAACACACAGATGAAGTGTAAAATGGAATCACTAGGTAGCAAATTTTAATGATATATTGACCTTTTGTTGATTTTTACAGTGATTTACATACCCACACCCCCAATCATAGTTCCAATGCTGTAAAGACATACAATCTGGACGGATAAAACTGGTTTTCAAGTGGCATATGGAGCCAATGCCAACAACAAGCTGGTAACACAATGCACATACCAACCCCCCAATCTTACCTCCCCAGCTAGCTGCAGTAATTCCACTGTGCATCTGCCCACATTTATGACATCATCAATCATTTCAGCTGTGATGTCACAATCCCCTTTGAACCTCTCAACAATCGATATAAGATGTCTATGTGCCGGGGGATGGACGGAAGGAAACCAGTCGATATTGTGACAAGTTTTACTGCATTTCGATTCGAACTTGGATTTTTCAGCCCAAACCTGCAATGGAAGAAAGATTGGGCTTATATAGTTATGTCAGGAACATAAAAAAAGTCTAAAATGAAATAAAATGGCAAAAGTTAAGTTTGTATAAACTTGGTAAAATTTTTTTGTAGAGAAACAAACCCGATTTTTGCAATTTTATGTTGAGAAAAAAAAAACTGAACCCAGCGGATTAATGGGTTTCAGCAAAGGCGAAGGATTACAGGTGCGAAGCTAGCTCGTCGGTTGTGTCCGGTAACCCGACGGTGGGCGCGAGGTGATCTGACGATTGCCCGTGTGTTAACCCCCTTGGTTTTCCCATTCACAGCGATAAAGATGAATATCCTACCCACAGGAACACCAAACAACAATGTATCCCAACCCACCTCTGCAAGTCGATCCTCCCACGATGAAAGAAAGAGGATGAAACTTCCAACGATCCCCGCCTCCCATTGTTCCGATGATGCGCAGCTGGAAGCTAAACTCTCAACATTCCTGGGACACAAGAATGATTATTTCTTTAAAAACATGAATATTTCTTTAAAACCATGAAATATAAATATTTCTTTTAAAAAAACAAAATTATTTCTTTAAAAACTGTAAATATTTCTTAAATAAAAAACATGAATATTTTTTAAAAAACATAATAATTTTTAGAAAAAAACAGAAATATTTCTTGAAAAAAAAACCAGACAGTGGGCAGAAGGTAATCTAATGGTTTTCCATGTGTAACCCTTGCGTTTTATACCAAAATTAAAGAAACTTTATACACAACACACTGCAGCAAATTTGTATACCATCCTGGAACTAAAATTAAAATATTAAAGTAATCTTTGCATATATAAGCTTATAATTACATACAAGTTTTAACGTTTTGATTCGCAGAGTTAAAAATCTATGCGAGAGATACTCACATGACGCACGCCATGCGAGAAAGAATTTACTCTTGCAAATGAAAAAAATAACGATTACGGCGACCGTTTTCTATTCAACTGGCGTATAGGGGAATAAAAAACAAATGACCATCATTGCAGCCGTTTTAATATATATATGACCCGTCCGTTTATTTAAACATGTTTGTTAAAGAATTTACTTCCATTACTCGCGTCGCTTTACTCAGGTGAGCTTTCACTCGCATGTGAATTTTTTCTCGCGCTAAATTTGATGGATTTTCAGCCGTGAATTTGCATTTTAGGAATTTTTTATATTTCAAATTCAAGAATTTCAAATTTTTTATATTTTAAATTCAAGAATTTCAAATTTTTTATATTTCAAATTTAAGAATTTTATTTTAAGAATTTTTTATTTTTGAAATTCAAACTAACTTTGGGTTTTTGAATTTGTTCGGCCAAGCATGAAGGAGAAGACAAAGAAGTGATTGTTCGACCCAACAATCAACATTAATGACATCACAATGATCGATTATCTTGTTCAGAATGTGGTATTCAAACTTGGGAGGGTTCGTTCTGGAAAATTTGACTGATTAGCTTGGTGGGTTAGTGCAAACTTTCAACCGAAAGGTTGCAGATTCGAAACTGGTCATAAGCTAGTCGGTTAGTCCTTGGGCAAGGCACTTAACGGACATTGCCTGAACCCAGTGGATTAACAGGTTCCATTAAATTGAAGAAAAGTGTCTATCATATACAACACACTGCAATAGCTCCGGTAACACGACGGTGGGCACGTGATGATCCGACGATTGCCCGTGTGTTAACCCCCCATTCACAGAGATAAACATGAATATCCTATCCCAAACATAAATATGCTATCCCAAAAAAATGTTGTAACGATGCTATTTTTAACATATTATATTTTTCTCGGTACTGGTTTTAACTTGAAATTAATATTTAAAATTTACAAAAAAGTCATAAAGACAACAGCTGTTTAAATAGGGAGGCAGATTTTTGAAGAAGTCAGGAAAATAAAGCCCTTGTACAGTAAAATATTAATCTAATAACCTTAAAATATCCTGTCGTAAAATATTGTTCAGTAAAAATGTTGACATGATATCCCTAGAGACAACACAGAACTAAGAACAACTCAACTAACCTGTGAGCGCGCACAGCTTTAAGTTCAGTCCTCAATAACTTCAACTTCAACATATCACCACTAGATGTCAGGGCATCAATGATTGTGTGACTTTCGATTGAATATTTCTGCGAAGCAGTTTTCGCTTCGTGCAATAAAGAGGATTTGCAACGAACCCATTGATCCATCTGGGAGAAAACACATTTAAAGAGGAAAATATTATAAACTTAAAGTAAAAAAACCTGTCCATGTAACACTTATCTTACTATCTTACTATCCTATATAACATTTATCTTAACTGTAGATTCTAAAAATTAATATCAAATAAATATTTTAGGTTGGTATCTAGTTAATACTAAAAATATTAAATCAACAAAGTAAAAAAAAAACTGAAGTCCATGTATCTTATATAACACTTATCTTAGTTTCTAAAACAAAACACAGGCGAAAACAACAAAAACTTAATAAATTGTATGGTATAAACATAAAGAAACATTTTACTTGAACACACCTTAACTGTAGATTCTAAAAATTATTATCAAATAAATATTTTAAAATTGTTATCAAGTGAGTAGTTTAAAATTTCTAAAAATAAAATAAACAGTTTAAAATTGGAATTAAGCAAATAGTTTAAAGTTTTCCAAATAAAAAACACAGTTTTAAAATTGGTATTAAGTAAATAGGTTACACAGTCATTAAAAACTGAACACAGAATAACTCACAACTGAATTCAACGATTCTTCGTCTAGGGGATTCCCCGATAGAAATTGAGCGATGCCCTTCATCGCCTCCTTGTGGCGACCGGTTCGTTGCAGCATTTTACACAAAGTCGTTCGGTTGGAAAGCTGGGGACGATTATTTGGGCCGTAACATTTTTTGTTCGTCTTAAATTAATTTAGTAAAAGTGTTTTTTATTGTTTATTATTTTTCACTCTGGATGGAGTATGTGAATCACGTCGGAATACTTAATCCGACACATTAACCACCAAGAGGTAGATGAACGCTTTCTACCCAAACCAATCGTATGAAAATTAGATGGAGATCCGATGGACTACTGGTCTTTCATCAACCGATACCAGCTACATTTTGCCGATGTTTTGTTCGTCTGCACCAGTTAGTTAAAGCATATTTTAATTGTTTATTATTTTCTTCCACTCTTGAAGAAATAGTTCTAAATTTAGAATAAGTTCAAGAAAAAAACTAGGGAAATGGTGTTTTCTATTTTTTTTAAAATGGGTCTGTATATTTGTT
>CH001357.1:660884-682561 GCA_000149265.1 Ciona savignyi | reverse complement strand
AATTTAAATAAAAGCTGTGGAGAACTTCTTGCATACCGGTACTTGGATATTGGAATGCACACTTATCAAATAATTCAGCAATTAATATAAACTGAATGCCATGCAATAAAACCGTTTTTTTTTTACTTAAAACAATTCAAAGTTTTATTCATAAAATTTCTAAACATTTATAAAATTACGTAATTTTCCTAAAACGCTTTTTAAGTTTTAAAGACTTTCTTAAAGAAAGTTTTTCTATTAAGTTACAAGAGGTCAAAAATCCGCAGTTCCACACTAAGTATGTGTTGCTATGGCACCCTATATTTTATATCAGCATGCCACTGTATTGTACCATGCAGTTTGCCCTACACATATAACAACAGTCTCACATATTATATACAAGCAACCAAACAAACCTAGCTTCTGCTTGCTTGACCAGCTGATATGTTATTTTCTCCACCCCCAATCAGGAATATCACGATCATCGTTGTAGTGGTCAACAGTGTACGACAAGCACGTTGTACAAATATCCACCACAATCAAGATGGATGTTACGTCACTTTCATTTTCTAAACTCTGGAAATTAAAAAAGTCAAACATCAGGTGAAGGTATATGTGGGTGTAGTGCCCAAAAAAGTGTCTAAGTGGCAATGTCATTCCGTCCGCATCATTTAAAAAATCGGTTGTGTATGTATTGAATGTTACCATGCCAGCATATTTTCCAAGCACTACATGGTTCTTGTGGTTATCATGTTTGATCAGCGAATAAAGTATTGGCCATTTTAAACAAAATGTTAGTTCACATTCGGGGGACCAGGTGCGGTATTATGTACAGGACTAATGTTCCTAAAACCTCCTACTTTACATCGAAGACCAGAAGTCTAATAAACGTAGGAGGTTGTTCTGTGTTTATAAATATCGGGGAAAACATTTAAAGACAGTTTAAATGTCTATCGAGAGATGCATTTGAAACCAATATCTCTGTAGTAATGTGTAACACACTGCAATAGCTGTTGCAACTATAGTGTGCACAAAATTATAATAAATGCCGGTGTGATAACCATTTATTTTTCACACAAGTAGAAAACAGTTTCTTATTTTAGCCAATTAGAAACTGGATGCCATAATCCTGTAAATCACATAATTTTAATTTTTAAATTCTACCATCCACAGAAAATAAACCAAACGAACCACAGTGGTATAATGTAGAACAGTGTAAACGTATTTGTAAAACTTCTTCTTGTCATTTTGAGCGACCTGTAGTTTGGCCTGTAAATGATACATGTATTAGGAAGTCAGATTTTGTAAGTAAAGGTAAAAATTTATTTTCCGATTTCAGGGGATAAACATGAAAACTGGTTGTTTATGCATGGCTGATAGACTAGCATGGGTAGACTGATAGAAATTGTTTATTCGAATCCAGCCTGGCTATTCGGTTGTGTCCTTGGGTAAATTAATGGGTTTTAATAAAATGAGTGTCTCTATTATACACAACACACTGCAATAGCTCTAGTAATCAAATGTGATATCCAAATCAAATGTGCTTGAGGTGATCTGGTGATTACTTGTATGTTAACGCTTCCTTGTTTTCCCATTTACGAGGGTAAAACATGATTATCCTATGTTATTCAGGAATGGTTGTACTGAAACTGGATAAATTGCTAGTTTTCTACTATTCGTTAAAAGGACAAATATGACTGATCTAAATAATTACGTAGAAAAGACCAATATAATTATCAGTTCACTTACCAGAACACTTTTAACATTGGTTGGTAAATGAGTTTCGTTTTGCTTTAAAAAGTCCACTAATTCCAACTCCATTTGAATTTAAAGTCGAATTAAAAAAATACTTTAACATCTAGATCAATTCTAGTGTTTTAAACACCTGAGCAAAGGCTTTGCAAAAAACATAAAAAGTTTTTTTTACATGTCCGTTCTCTGTTAGGGGTACTAAAAGAAGGAAAAAAAGGAGGTAGGGAAAGTGGTAACTGAATGGACTATTTGGGGTAACTAAATGGACTATTATTCCCCTTCAATTTTCCAATTATTTTTTTTGCTGCAGCGTTAACCACTAACAATTCGAAAACACAAAGCATGTCATGCCAGTATGGAAAGTACGGCAGCTGCACACTCGAGTTTTTTTTCCCCTGCGTCTTTGCACAATTGGGTAATTTCACAACAAACCTATAAACCTACCTCTGGACATCGGGTAATTTACTGTCAGTACATTTTTTGTTATGTAGCCGCCCCTATGTTACGTAGATAGATATGTTAGCTGACGGACACAATAGATTTAGGATAGAATAATATATTTTTTTTAAGATTTTGGTAAAACAGTAATAAAAAGGAGATTGTGTGCACACTTGAAGTGTGCACTCTTGGACGTTTGCACACTGCACACTTATATATTTGGTGCGTGCACACTCGAGATCTCGGCGAAAATTGACGTACTTTCCATATGGGATGTCATGTATATATATACCAAAACAAATATGGCTTTTCTGTTTCCGTAATATTTATAAGATTGACGGCTCAGTCAGTCTATCTATTAATTTACTTGATTTATTAATCGACGTAAGTGTAGTTGAACGGTTTTTACCACTTTTACTGTAATTTGGATCATATTAACATTAGAAAACGAAAATTAACTAACTGATTTTACGCTGCTATCCATTGCGATAATATATTTCGAACGAAAAAAATCCGAATTTAAGAATCAAAACGTAAACAAAAACCTCAAAGGCAAGAAACATGTCCAGCTGTTTGCGAAATTCATGGGGATTTTAAATGCCCGCGAAAATGAATACGCCATAGAAATAATATTTAAATATTTTACAGGTACGGTAGGATGCACATTGCGCCGAATGGTTAACCGGGCAGATACATATATCGACTTCTATACAAAAAAAAACATCCAAGTGACGAGCCTACCATGGGTTCGAAACTTAACTCGGTAAAAAAAAGCTAGGATGCACGATCGTGGGTCAGGTGATGAACGCTCCCAATACTTTTAACGAATTATATACAAAAACGGCCTTGGCCATAAGCCCACCATGGGTTTTTACACGGTTAATCGTCAACCGATTATTTTATTACTGAATATGTTCACACCTCGCCCGCTGAGTACCGGAAACAACCGAATAGCCATCGAATGGTTTGCGGCTGACTGTCGCTAACCAGGAGGGCGCAGCTGAGTATTTGACTTTTTGGTCTTTCGCTGCTTCCTTTACATTATATTACTGTGCAGTGTGTATTATAGTTGATAAAAATTTTATGACAGCATGAATTTTAAAAAATAAACTTGAAATCTGCTGACGTTTCAACCAACCGAGCTAATTCAGCAAAACGACCGCGCAGTAATATCCTAGTTTTGCACGTTCACCAGCAGACGTCGCCTGAACTCGGTGTATTAATGAGTAGAACTTATACAGTCGCCCAACTATACACAACACACTGCAATTACTTACTCCTGTAAACCAAAGATAAACGAGAGAAAACAATTTTAGACCTTTGGTTGTCCGTGTTAACCCTCTTGCGTTTCCTATCCACTGGCAAACACTTCCTATAGATAGTTACAAAAAAACAAGCTTTAACTTTTAAGTTTAATCTCATTTGGCACTAATCTCGTACGGCTTCTCAAAACAATGTGACAAAATTGAAGAAGTTACAAATAGTGTCCTCCTCATTAAAATCAAATCACAGTTCCTCTCTTGGCTCTTCCTTGAGATCATCCGGACTCCCATATATTCCTTCCTCAGAGAATTCTCGCCCCCGATCCCCCAAAAGCTCCTTCAATTGATCACTAGTCACAGCAAACCCTTCAGCGACTGTTAGGATCCCATCCCTGTTGGTGTCGAATTTATCAAAGAAAGCTTCCACGGTCTGTAATATGGACAGATGATAGTTTAGTTATTTATGATTAGATAATAAGTTTTAATATAAATAGATAATAAGTTTAATTTTAGTTTAGTTTTTTTTGTTTCCACGATGAAAACACGAAGCAGGAACTTTGTTAAAAATTTGGAAAACAGGAAAAAATGGCAAAACGACAGTCATTAAAACACGTCTAAAAACCAATAAATTATTAAGTTTCGGTATAATTAGACGTGGCAGGTAAACCTAATTAAAAAAAAGTTTTTTTTTATTTTCTTTTTATTTAAGCTTGTCTAAGAGGATGGAAAAACACAGAAGGTGTTATTATTTATCACTTGATAAAATACAGATTGTCCTGTGCGGTGTTTTGTGTTTAATTGTCCGGCCCGTTGGTCTAACGGTTAAGTGCGTCTCCTTTCAATCGAAAGGTTGCAGGTGCGAAACTGGTCGCTAGCTAGACGGTTGTGTCCTTGGGCAATGCACTTAACGGACATTGCTTGAACCCAGCGGATTAATGGGTTCTACCAAATTAAAGGAACGTGTTTATCATATACAACACACTGCAATACCTCTGGTAACCCGACGATGGGCGCGAGGTGGTCTGACGATTGCCCGTGTGATAACCCACTTGGTTTTCCCATTCACGGGGATAAATATGAATATCCTATCCCTATCCTATCCTAATTCTCACATTTCTTCAATTTAGTAGAAACCATCAAACCACTGGGTTCAGGCGATTAAATACAAGTTTAACCCTACAACCCTCGGGCTGAAAGGCGACCATTAACTACCAAGCTATTCATCCGAGCTATTGCAGTGTGTCTATTAGTCCGACAGATTAGTCTAGTAGTTAAGTGTGTCACCTTTCAGGCCAAGGGTTGCAGGTTCGAAACTGGTTGCTAGCGAGTCAGTTGTGTCCTTGGGCAAGGCACTTAATGGACATCGTTTGAACCCAGTGGATTAATGGGTTTAACCAAATTGAAGAAACGTCCCAATCATACACAACACACTGCAATAGCTCCGGTAACCCGACGATGGGTGCGAGGTGATCTGACGATTGCCCGTGTGTTAACCCCCTTGATTTTTTCCATTCACGGGAATAAACATGAATATACTATCGTATCTTATCCTAATCTATTGTAGTGTTTCTATTCACAGTGTTCAGGCAACAGCCACTAAGTGTCTTGCCCAAGGACAACACTGACAAGCTGGTTTTGATCCAACAACTTTATTAGCTTTCAGTCGGTTTTATTTCCATACAAGCTTAATATTGCATTAGATAAAATCCTATTTTTAAAGAAAAATCATATTTAAAATACAAATTTAACCTTCTTTGAAGCAGTGGCGTCAAAACCATCTGTTTCAGCTGCCATAGTTTGGATGAAAGTTGCAACAAAGTTCGATTTAGTTGTTGTCTTTGTTTTATCATCAAATGATTCGAACAACATGTGTCTGGTGAAGAAAAAAGGAGTTTGTTTGGGGGGGGGTGTAAATGTAGGGTTAGTTAACGAAGACAATATTGGGTGAGTTGGGGCATGACAGAAAGGCTTGATTAATAAGCAGAGAAAAACAGGCAAAGAAATATAATTTTACGAAAAAATATTCAACTAATTTTCAGTATCAATTTGTAAAGTGTTGGTAAAGTTATAATGTTAAGATGATCAACTCATTGTAAAATTTTGGTAAACACAGGGGCCCACAAAAATATATGTTTTACAAAAAATACTTTACTAAATTTAAATATAAACTGATTTTTTAGTTTTGGTTAAAAGTAACTTCTAACTGAGAATTTTAATGTTTTCAGCTTTACTTGTGGCAAAAAGGTTATTTAACTATAACTTCTTAAATTTAATAAAGACGTGTCCTGGAATGGTAATTTTACTGATACATATACCAACTATACCAAAACGATTTTGGTAACAAGTCCATCATCGATTTGAAAGTTGGTAAAAATATCCTGGTTACCTGCTCATTTCTATCCCTGGAGCCATTTTGTACTTGAAGAGTTGATCAGAATCTGGAAGATCTTGGACTTTTGGTTCGCAGTCCTCCCTTTGAGGAAGATCGTACATCTGTGACCACCAGATGTTAATAGCGAGGTTACGAGACCTGCTCGAGTTCACATGGTGGAACCATCTGTGACATCATAAACCAGTTTATCGAGTGCAAAATTGAAGATTATTTAAAAATTACAATGAATGAAAAAAAATTAAAAAAAATAAAATGTAACATTTTAAAACGAAGTGAAAAGTGCTGTTTTGGGTATTGGCTTAAAATTTTTGTTAACAATGTTTTAAAAACCCATTTATTATTATTTGCTGCAAATATTTGTGGTAAAAATATATGTCATTTAAAGGTATGTGTAAGAACAAAATAAAGATATTTTGTGAAAATGACAGAGAATGGACAAAAATACAAAAAAAATATATTTTTTGCCAACTTGATTTATAGGTGTGTTGAATACAATGAAGATATTGTTGTATTTTTATTTATTAATTCGAATGCGCGGCGTTCAGATTAAAATTAAACCCCCAAAACACGTTCATATTTAACTCAAAAAGACACAGTACTCAGTCAAAAACAAAAATATAACATACTAATATTCGGTTGGTAATATAACAACGTACTGGTATGGAATGTAGAAGCAATCTCCAGCCTCCATTTTAGCAAGGTGCCATGGGACTTTCCCTAAGGTGGGATACTTATAGAGATCAACTTTTTCAACATCTGCACCGCTGTACCCATTCTTGTCCAATGGGACCATGTCTCTGTATTTCTGCAATATGGTGGTGGTAAGATATAAAACCTTGTCCTTGTTGAAAACTAGAATAATTAGCAAATAATAAGAGTAATATACGAATCACAATCAGATAACTGTAGTGCTGATACTTGTTATATGATGTGTATATAGTATTCATAGATTTAATTGCATCAAATGTAATCTTATTCATTAAAAACACACACATCTTCTAAATATCGAACAAGGAAATTGTTAACTTTATGCAACCAACTTTGGATATACAATTTCTGTATATTTTTTAATGATTTTAAATAATTTTTCCGTGACATGTTTTAATGACTATCATTTTGTAATTTTCCACTTTTTATATTTTAAGTGCCGGTATTTTTTTTATCTATTGTTTTTAAAAAAACATAAACTGTTAAAGTTGTGCATAAAAACTGAAAAAAAAACAGCATTAAAAAGTTGTAGTGAGGTGTAAAACCTGTTAAACTTACACACTTGCAATTTGATGCAGCCTGTAAGTTCTAAAGTCAATATACGCATAACTAAACCTCCCATAAGTTGCCGTACCTGATCAATCATAACTAATTCCTTCGAGCCATCATAGAGACAGTTGATATTCTCGAAGCCATCGTTATGCAGGACAGACTTGGTACCACCGGATGAGAACCACATTACCATGGTGTTCAGGTAGTTGGTGTAGCCACCACATAGCAGGCATTTGGGGAGGTATATTTCCTCTGTGGGTTGAATAGAATATTCATGTTTTATTAGCGTGAATAGGAAAACACAAAGGGTCACATGGGCAATTGTCCGATCATCTCGCGAATACATAAGTAGGGTTATCCCACGGGCAATCGTCAGATCACCTCTAAAATGCGTAAGTGGTGTTATTACACTGGCAATCTTCAGATTATTGCAATGTGTTGTATATGATTTATGGTTTTTTAGATTTAGTACTACCCATTGATCTACTATTCTACTAGGTACATGCGACGCGGTCTAAGTTTCTTGGCCAAGGACACAACTGTCTAGCAATGCAGCTGTTTTCAACAAAACAATCTCGCAATCCGATAAAAACCATTCTAACTAATGGAGATATACAACATCAGTCACAAAACACTCACTTGTCATTGGGTTAGGAGGCAGGACATCTTGCACCAGGTAAATATCGGATTCCTTATAAACTTGGAGGAACTTCTTGAAAGTCATCTCCTGCGTCCCGAGGTCCCGATCCTCTTTCTTCCCTTCCTCGGCTACTATCCTCCATTTTCCATATTTGTTCCTGAGGGTAGACATGGTTTGAAAGATTGTGGGGTGGAAACTGGTTGCTGGCTGGTTGGTTTTGTCTTTTTGGGGTAAGTATTTAGCGGATGTAAGAGGATAGAGACACGTTAGTTTGAAAGGTTATGGGATGGAAACTGGTTGCTGGCTGGTTGGTTTTGTCTTTGGGGTAAGTATTTAGCAGACATTTGTTCTTTATAGCAAAAAGGGGTTAATTAACAGGTTGGGAAACTGGTTGCTGGCTATATGGTTGTGTCTTTCGGGAGAGCATTTAGTGAACATCAGGACAGAGATGGGTTAGTTCGAAAGGTTGTGGGATCAAAAATAGTTGCTGACCATATAAATGAGTCTTTTAGGGGTACGTATTTGGCAGACATTTGTTCCTTTTACCAAAAAAGGGTTATATTAAATTGTTGTACACACTGGTAGCTGGCTAAAAGGTTGTGTCTTTGGGGAGAGTATTTAGCGGATGTAAGAGGATAGAAAATGGGTTAGTTTGAAAGGTTGTGGCTCATGGGATGGAAACTGGTTGCTGGCTATATGGATGTGTCTTTTTGGGGTAAGTATTTATCAGACATTTGTTTCTTATAGCAAAAAAGGGTTTTAGTTTAGTTTATTTTTTGTTTCCAAAATAAAAACATAAAGCAGGACTTTTAATAATAATTTAGAAAACGGGAAAAAACGGCAAAACTTTAGTCATTAGAACACGTCTAAAAGCCAATCAATTATCAAGTTTAGGTATATTTAAAGGTAGCCGCTAAACTTACATAAAAAAATAAATAACAATGAAAAAATAAATATTTATAAAGAATTTACACTAGTAAAACTATTAATTAAAGGTTGTGCACACTGGTTGCTGGCTAAATTGTTGTGTATTTGGGGAGGGCATTTAGCAGGCGTTAATCCAGATGGTAGAGACGGGTTAGTTTGAAAGGTTGTGGGATGGACACCTGTCGCTAGCTAGTTGGTTGTTTTCTTCAGAAAGGCAATTAACGGACATTGCCTAACCCCTGCGGATTAATAGGTTCTACTAAATTAAAAGAACTTCTGATCATACATAACACACTGCAAATGCCCAAGAGTGAGGTAATCTGACAAAAAACTGTGCGATACGATAATGCTCTCCGTTTTTTTATTTATCTTCTGCCTAATGCACAAATAACCTATCCTATTCTACTTATTTTCATCGGCAACGCGAGTGACTTTTAATGATTTGTCGTGTATAGAGTATGTGTACTGTACATCAACTCATTATCAGCTTTTAAAAATTAACGAAAATGGCAACAGTTATTTTGTTAGACATGCAAAACGCATGTTTATTTAATTATATTGGCTTTGTTGATTTTAATTAAAATCTATCTTATAAATTAAGTGTTCCTTATTAACACTTTTATATGTCATTAATCTGAGTGATTGGTTTTATATGTTTGTTTTATTTTTTGCTTTTTTATAGAACAAATTTATTATCATCACTGTGCAATAAATGTTTTAAGTTTTTTAGTTAAATTTATTTTTTGGTTCCACGAAGAAAAAGAATATGACCTTTTATAAAAAATTGGGACAAAGTAAAATATGGAAAAGATAGTCATTAAAACACATCTGTAATCAAATCATTTTTAGTGTTGGTATAGCCAGACATAGTCACCAAACCCAACATAGAATTAAAATAAAAGTCTCCAAACTCCAAGATACGTATATCCAATTGAATACTAAAATAGACTTAGTGATAAACCCATCATGTAGGGCAAAACTTTGGTAAAAAAATTAAAATCATCTCTTAAAAAAATTTAAGTATTAGTTTAGTGTATTTTTTGCTCCTTCGTTACACTAAAGAAGAATAGTACATTGTTTTAAGTTAAGGAGGCAGGATAAAACGGCAAACTTACATTAGTTAAAACATGTCTGTGAATATACAAGGTTTAACAGACAAAAAATCAAAAAGAAAAGAAAATGAAGTGAGCGTTAATGTTAAAACCATTAGTTATAAGTAATAATGTCATATAAAACTTTAGATGACAATCTTTCATTTTTTAATGTCACATCAGGCAATCCACACTAATATGCCTACGTGATGCCTCTAACAATAGGATGTGAAGTCAATTAAGTAGTTTCCTGCTTCTGCTACCATCTGTTGGGATCGTGTGTTGGAAGGGTTAGATAGCTTCCCCAATGCTTTAGTGGCAATTTTCGGTGAATTGAAATCTTGAACGATTACTTGTGTATTCTTGGACCACAATCATTACTTTAAGTTACTACAAAAAAACTTTTAAAAAGCTACTCCCTTCCCCCTTAGTACTGGATTGTGCTTAATTCCACGCTTTTTTAAGTTTTAATTTTGTTAAAATTGACTTAAATTATTTGCAAATTGTCACAATTGTTTTTTAAAATACCAGGTTTAGCAGCCACTTTTATTTTAATACTGTTATATTATGTGTATTTACTAAGGTATTATAAGTCCTATGGTTTTGCAGTTTTATTCTGTTTATTTTGTATTTAATTATCTGTTGATTGTGACAAAAAAACTCATAACGAACTACATATTATTAATATTTTGATACGTAGGAATGTATTTATTTCTATCACTTTGCATTTTCAAATCATTCCAGGCTCCATAACGTTACATTTACAGCTGTTTAAACCACTTTTTAATATATTTACGGGGCAAATAAATAAAACTTTATGGTTTTCTGCAATTAGAATATCATTCTCAGCAGGGATATTACAGAATCAAAATTTAATATCGATTCTAATAGAAAATTATTCTGCATTATTTTTTGATTCTTTCAATTCGAAATAAGGTCTTGTAATAAACAAAATAAGTTTTAATTGTTTAAATTTGATTCAAAATAAAAAAAGGAGTAAAATTAATTATTTTAGTGAACAGTAATGATGAATTTTAATAAAAGTTAAAATTATTTCATCAAACATACATGCAATTGTGTTAAATTATTATGAAAAAAGTATTTAAGTCTATTACAGAGAGATTCAATAGGCCCATTTAAAATTCAGAATTCTATAATAATTTTTTAAAATCAATCTGAGATGGATAAGAACATTAAAGAGAAAACAAGGTGAACTATGAATTGAATAATTATCAGATTACTTTGCACCCAAAGTTCTATGGAAGATATTTAACAAATTCCAGCTGTAAGTTATGCTATCCAGTGAATTGTTGAGTTCAACTAAAACAGGATAAATAAAATAATGCAGTCAAAAGATTGCAGCATTCACTAATTGCAATGTTATTTATAGTTTATACATATTCGTTTTTGGTCCAGGCTGTTACACATTCCACACATAAAAAGGGAAAAGAAACTAAAATTAACTCACGAAAGATAATCGTCAGTCTTCCAGCTTTCAAAAGTTGGGAATTTCAACGCTGCACCTCTAAATAGAACCGGCTTCGACGCTTTAACGTAGTTATCGAAGAAATCTATCGGGTTTGGCACCTCATCCAAAACATCTATGGGGAGGGGGTCTACATGGGAACCCAGGGGTTTCAAATGACCCACCGGATCACCCCCATGCACAGTAACGAACAAAACACAAGTTATAGCTACACGCAACAACATCTTAACACCTGGGAGGTAAAATTGTAAATAGGGTTTGTAAATTGTAAATTGAGAGGTAAATTGGGTTTTATTTTAATTTCACATTTTTATACCGGTAATCCATCATAATTATTGGTTAAATGCAAAGAATAAAATAATATTAAAACAATGCAAATTTAAAAACAATTTAGAAAGTTTAACCAAGAAGTATAATAAAAACATGAAGTTATCTAGACGGGTTCTACTTTATTTTTAATATTTGCAGTAAAAAATATAAAATTAAATAAAAAGATTAGCAATGTAAAAAACTTATTGTGGAACAGTAAGTGATACCTAAGTTAAGATTATAATCAGAAAAACTTAAGGCTTACTACAAGCTATAAAAATATATGTTTAATTTCCCCCACGAAATTAAATATTCAGCAATTAAAATAAAATATTTGGGAAATAGCAAAAGACATGATTAGTTATCAAGCTGTTATAAACCGGTATAAGAAGTATGATATTTGCACACAAAAAATAGTGTGGCAGACTTATTTGTTGGTAAAACACCAGGGTACCTCTAAATACTACAGGACCGCTTGGAGTGCTTGGATCGCTTGGATCGCTTGGATCGCTTGGATCGCTTGGATCGCTTGGATCACTTAGATTGCTATGCAAAGTAATTCTAATTCTGTCCCAAACACTACTCTCAACCCTAGAACTAACTTTAACCCCAACCCTAACATTAATATCATGCCTTTTGTAATTACGAAGTATAGTAAGTGATTCAAGCGATCCAAGCGATCCTGTAGTATTTACAGGTACCGAAACACCATACTTTACTGATTATAAGATGTACAACACTTAATATGATTATAATATTGGGTAGCAGTCGAAATTTTTGAGCAAATATGCGTTTTAAGCATATATACAAATTATAGTTTTCCCGATTATAACCTAGAACTAGAATAATCTTCACATGTGTTCTAAAGTTTCCATGTATGACATTTAACATGAGTATTTTTTTTCTATTTCCAAAAATATTTTTAACAGAAAGAGCAAAAGCGCTAACCTGCTCGCTAAAACTATGTAAAGTAATCTAAACTTTGCTTCAAACAACTAATATTAACCCCAAAGCTAACGCTAACTTCATACCAAACACGAAACTTAACACCGTAATCTTTATTTTTATGTGCAATTAACCTCCTTTTAGTTTTCTTTTTCATTTAGCGCGCAGTTTTAACCTTTAAGTGATTTTCATTATTTACACATCCAAATATCCATCTTAAGATGACTTTTATAATGAAGTAACAACTGCCTTGGTGCTTAGACTGCGGAAGCATATTTTGTTCTGACTTCCGTTTTCCTTGCTAATCCAATTCCCATACTCGCATACTGCAACAGGTTTTTATTGAGGGAGATCCCCTAAACTGAGTAGAAGATTATTAATCACGTTTTATAGCGTGAGTGAGAAAATGCATGGGGCGTGTTATCCTATGGGCAATTGTTAGATTACTCTCTGCCCATCGTCAAATTATCTGACATATTGTTGTGTTGTGTATGATTTTGACGTTCCTTTAATTTAGTAGAAACCCATTACTTCACTAGGTTTACGCAATATCCACCAAGTGACTTACCCAAAGACTCAGCCGACTAACTACCAGCTTATTACCATCCCACATCAATTCGGCTACATATAGATTGCCAAGGTCTTACTGAGCTATGCAGCAGGAATGCTTATACGTTCCATTGTACATCCCGAACCATATTTTTTTTTAAATCAATGTTTAAGATTACCCGTAGAACATTCGTGTATACCCTTAAGGATGAGATTAGATAATCGTTCTCATACGGATAATTGTTAGATTACCTTGCGTCTACCGTCGAGTTACCGGAGGTATTGTAGTGTGTGTTGTGTATGATTGAGGCGTTACTGTTTTAGACACTCGGTTAAGAAATATTAATGTTATATCCCCGTAAATTGGAAAAAATGCATGAGAGTTATCACATGGGAAGTTATTAGGTTGCCTCGGGTTATGTCCGACCGATTAGCGTGGTGGGTTAGTGCGTCGCCGTTCAGCCAACAAGCCAGGTTTAAATCTAGTCGCTAGTCGGTTGTGTCCTTGGGCAAGGCACTAATAGGATATTGTATGAACCCAGTAAAATAATGGGTTCTAGCAAATTGAAGGAACATGTCAATCATACACAACACACTTTAGGAGGCGTTCAACCAATTATTCTCCCTATCTCTCCAATGCAAACTGACCTCACAAAAACGGCTGTCACTCAAAATCCTGACATAGGAAGTCTAAGATTTTTTCACAATTTAAAATTGAAGCTTGGATCTGCCACCTAAACTCAATACCCTACAAAATTTTGTTTAAAAATTTTAAGCCCATACCCCTATGTACATCGGCAACTTTTTCCCAACAAAACAGCTAGCAGATGCGCAATCAACACCTTTATTTCACAAAGCACTGCTCCACGATTACAAAACTTTACAGCTAAACGAGAACACCGGCGCGCAGCCTAGCACATGCTGCTTTCAACCAAACAAACGTTGGGGAATCACCACCATTGTTACTCAGCAAAACACTCGTTTAAAAACAATGACTCATGGAGGGTACCACTCGTCACATCCTGCCGTTCATAGAGGTCTTAATTGGTTATACGCCATCTATAATAGCTCCGGTAACCCGACAATGGGCGCGAGGTGATCTGACAATTACGGTTAACCACCTTGGTTTTGCCATTCACGGGGATAAACATGAATATCCTATTCCTATCCATTATTCCACTGAGTTCAGGAGATGTCCATCAATTACATTACCCAAGGACATTCGTACACATAATGAAAGCATTGCTCAAGAATTACTATAAGCTTAGAATTACAGCCACAAACAAACAATAATCGGATTCAGATTTTATTTCCAGTCACAATCAAGATTGCTCATCGATTAGGAAGCGAAACAAAAATAATCAAGGATTCAAAACTCTGCGACTAAAAATTAATAAGAACGCCACGGGCTTAAGTTGATTAGCAGCGGTTCGTCGTGCAATGGCTATTTCTGGAGATGATTGTAAGATTTCCGTGGTCCTTATTAAACCACAGGGTTCATAGATGATTAAATTATCCCATTTAATTATCAAAGCTTCGATGCTTCATATATACTATGCAGGGTAGAAAACAGAAAAGAGCAATGATATACAAAGGTCAAAAGAACAAGTGGCGAAGGTATTATCTTGGGGGATTCCCCGCCGCTTCTTCGTTCGCAATAGCTTTAGCGGTGGGTGAGATTCCCCCCATTACTTTAATAACAGGGGAGAGTGGGGTAAGGGGCTTCTCAAAGCGGCGGAGTTTGTTGTATAAGGACTGGACGTACGTGAATACGCATTTGCTATCAGGGCGGTTTCCCATTAACATCATATCATCCACATCCAGTAGTTGGTCAGCGTCCGCGTATTTCCTGGGTTATACGGTGGTTAAGATGAACCAGCCCTTTAAGCTGTAAGTAGCAGCGCAAAGCTTTAACTGGGCGGCCACGTTATAGGTTTAAGTTGCATTAAGTCGTATGTAAAAAGCGAAAAGGCCAACCCCAAAATGGCTAAGTTTACTCTGCTATGCGGTTAGGTTACAGGCACGGGCCATAATGACATTTAAATTACTTTCATAACGTATTACTGCTACCATATTCTAGGTTAAAAAGCACAAATAAATGGGTGCAGTGTTATCTATGATATTTCATAATTTTACGTATTTTGGAGGTTGTAAACTTTTAGAAGTTTCTGCTAACATTATAACAACTGCACCGCCACAAATTTTAATGTTATAGTGCGGAGATTTAGTGTGTGGGGCTTATGTCGGATACGCTACGGTGTAAATTAGACAGCATTCCAATTATACGTTGTGTTAGAAATTTACCTGTAGGTGTTATAGGGCCATGCAAACGACATGCAATACAACACAAAGATGCACAGGAAAGTTTAATGCAAAACGCCATAATTTGCAGACGGGGTTTTAACTACCAATCGCAACAACTGTAAACGAAGCAATGCGAAATAGGGAAATATACAATTTAAAAACGAATAAAAAACGTCGTATAAAGTGCTGGGTTAAGTCTGAAAGACTTATCGGGCTAGAAAACGCTTTAAAAATGGCCAAGAAAGTCGGTTCGTACACTTATGTTAATAAATACTATGAATGAATGAATACTCGTGGAATAATACAACTTATCCCGTCAACACTGGGGTATAATGACGTTGTTAAACACTGGTTCGCTGCTGCGTGACGTCATCATGACGTAGCCAAAACGACATGACGTAAGCAGCGCAGTGTGTGACGTAACAATGGCGAATATGTACAGGATGATTGACGGAAATGTTGGCAAGCTGAGATAACGTGGGCGGGGCTTAATAGGTGATTGACAGGTGGCAGCTGTTGCGTCACGAAAGCTGAAGTTCTCGGATTCGCTTATAGAACTCGGTGATGTAGGTGTAGACGCACTTCCAGTCCGGTTCCGCCATCCGCACCATGTCCTCCGTGTCCAGCAGCGCGGGGATTTCCCCGAGTTTCCTACGTCATCATGCACATGCAATGCGGTTAGGCAGGTTCAATCACTCGTTTATTACGTCACTCAATTACGTCATCATCAGACACGCGCGCTCGTGATCACACCGGCCGGTCACGTGAGCACTCCGTTCAAAAAAAAGCGGAAACGGCGGAAAAGATTCCGGAATGGAAGTTCCGGACGGAAATGACGAGTTTTGAACTCAAATTGATGATTTAAGCAACAAATTGGGCAAAGTTAGTGAGAGTTAGTACAGAATCGTGAAATGAATTGATTTCTATGTTTTCCCGCTATCCCATCACCGCTATTTCTACCGCGTAACCCATTATTACGTGATAATCGGTCAGGCCGGTTTGATTTGTGCTCGAATCGTGGTGAAGCTAAGGAATTACATTCACATCGATACATGCGACCACGAGTGGGCGTGCAAGTGAAATTTTTCCCTTTGGGGGACAAAACTAAAGTTTGACAACGAATTCCGGTTTCGGTTGCTGGTTATAAGAATGGATGGTAGCTCGGGGGTTAAGCGCAGATGGGTACTGCAAATTATCCAGTGGCAACACTGTCACATTTTCAAGCGGCAACACTGAAACAGTGGCAACACTGTTACATTTTTAAGCGGCAACACTGCAACGGTGGCAACACTGTCACATTTCCAAGCGGCAACACTGAAACAGTGGCAACACTGAAACAGTGGCAACACTGTCACATTTCCAAGCGGCAACACTGAAACAGTGGCAACACTGAAACAGTGGCAACACTGTCACATTTCCAAGCGGCAACACTGAAACAGTGGCAACACTGCAACAGTGGCAACACTGTCACATTTTTCAGTGGCAACACTGCCGCGTGTTCAAGGCAAATTTTTGACATTTTCAACTGGCAACACTGCAACAGCTACCAGTTGCCATATTAAACCTATTCTTCCAGCACAACCAACCAATAAATTCGTTGTCAAACAGAAGCTTTGCCCACAAACGCTCACAAAGATTCCAAGCGGCGTGGACCAGCCGTGCATAGTACTTACTCTGCCGCGTCGAATGCAAGCTGGAAATTCTTGGGTCGGTTTTTCGGGTCCAAACTCGCGTAGTCGAATGCTTCAGGGAAGAAGTTATGAACGAGAGCACAGAATGCCATCCCATTCGCCCAACTTCCACTGAAGTTCGTGATATCAACGTGCTGGTGAGATGGAGTTATTAGTACAAGATAGGATATTCATGTTTATCCGAAGGAAAAACCAAGGGAGTTAACACACGGGCAATCGTCAGATCACCTCGCGCTCACGGTCGGGTTACCCGAGCTATTGGAAGGTGGAGTTATTAGTACAGAATTGTCGTTAGGTCACCTTTCATCCGAAAGGTGGGTTTAGCGGCCACGTCTAATTATACCGAAACTCGATAATTGATTGGTTTTTAGACGTGTTCTAACGACTGTCGTTTTGCCGTTTTTTTCTGTTTTCCATTTTTTTATCAAAGGTCCTGTTTGGAAACAAAAAATAAACTAAACTCTAAACTAAGGTGTATAGATCGAAACTAGTAGAAGTCTGGCCGGTTATGTATTCGAACACGGTATCTTGTGGACATCGCGTGAGTCCCAGTGAATTAATGGATTAAACCAAGATGAAAAAACGTCTAAATCATACACAACACACTGAAATAGCTCTGGTAAACCGACGGTCGGCACAAGGTGATGTGGCGTTTGCTGTGTGTTAACCCCCTTTGTTTTCCCTTTCACGGGGATAAACATGAATATTCTATCCTATTCTATCCAGTTAACTTGTATAAAGTAACTATTATTTGCATAAAAACAGCTGAATACGAATTGTCAAGAATTGTGTTTCTATGTTTATGAACACCTACCTCGTAGCCTCGGGTTTTAGCCTGGCACCACTTGAGCAACATTTGCTTGATGTTGTTTGCGTTTGGGACCACAGATGTCGGACTTCTGCCCACTTTCCGCCCAACTGCCCTGTGGAAATACGTTGGAATCAAAAAAAGGTTTAAACAAGAAAGTCTGGTAATTTAATTTGTTCATTTTTTCCTTAACGAACTGTCGTTAAAACATGGCAATAAAATAAATATATATAATAAATAGTTTTCTATGTTGATCCCTTTAAAAAATGTTTTTCCCGTTAAAATACACAATTCATTTACGATAATCTGGTTCTAATTAAAACCAACAAAGCAAATATAGTTGAGTAAACACCCATTTTGCTTTCTTTTTTGCCTACAAACTGTTGTCATTTTCAATGCAATTTTAAGTGTTGTTCTGAAACTGATATTGACTTTGTTGTTTTTAATTAAAATCAAGTTGTTTATTCGTTAGGCTGGTGGTTTAGTGCGGCGCCTTTCAGTCAAAAGGTTATAAGTTCGAAACTGGTCGCTAACTAGTCGGTTGTGGTAAGGCACTTAACGAACATTGCCTGAACCCAGCGGATTAATGGGTTCTACCAAATTAATGGAACGTGTCCATAATACACAACACACTGCAATAGCTCCGATAACCCGACGATGGGCGCGAGGTGATCTGTCGATTGCCCGTGTGATAACCCCCTTGGTTTTCCCATTCACGGGGATAAACATGAATATCCTACCCTTATTATTATTACAAAAAATAAAATTTTACATTCGAGATTAAATTATCCAACGAAAGCGCCAAACTAACTTGTTCCCGGTGTTGCCGTCCATCGCTACGAACATTTTCCGCGCGTCTTTCGCTGATGACGCAGGCATCGATCTGTTCCGCATCACTTCACGCCGTTTGTCCACTTGGAGTCGCTTCGGAGCTTCTTCCTCGCGGTCGAAGATACTGCCCACCTGGAATGACGTCATCAAATAATGCAACGACGTCATAGAATATGTAGATTAACGGCGTTTGTTCTGTTCTTGCTAAATTGTATAGTTTAAATCGCTTTAAGGTTACTGAAGTTATCCATTTATTAAATCACAGTCGTTTTTTTGCGGTTTGCTTGAGTTATATAATATATTGTATAGATTAAATCTTTTTAATGTTACTATACAGTTATTAACGTGTTAAATATAGTTCTTTGCCGTTTGCTTAATTTATGCATGATCTGTTTATCCCCAAGGGGAAAATCGAATTCATATGTTTTGTTGTTAAAACATTCCCAAAAAATGGGTTTTTATGTGGTGCACTAGGGCATAAGAACGGTTGCAGGTTCGCTGATAGTCGGATGGCTATCTATCACAGATTAGTCTATAGTGGATAAGTGCGTCGCCTTTCAACCAAATGGTTATAGATTCGAAACTGATCGGAATCTAGTCGGCTGTATCCATGGGCAAGGCAATTTAAAGGACATTGCCCACACCTAGTGAATTAATAGGTTCCACTTAATACAAAGGAACATTTTAATCATACACAACACACTGCAATAGCTAACCCGACGGTGAGCGAATGTAAATGACGCTAAAATGGCTTCGCTATATATTTATTTCGTTTTTAATCATAAAATATACGTTTTTTATACTTTAAATAAAAGAAAGAATGAAACAAAGTGGAAAAATAGAAAGATACGACAGTTGTTATAACCGTCGTGACTAAAAATTTAAAAAAAACGACTTCGGAAAATAAAATGGGAAATGACGTAAAACCATTGTTACGTTACCTTCTTAGTTGAACTTGACGACATTTCCTTCCTGGTCGAAGTGTAGCTTGATCCGCTGTATTTGTCTGAAGATGAAACGCGTTTAACAAGGATTCCAAGGGGTCGTCCGCTAATAAAGCCCAGTTGCATGCTTGCAGTGGCAGTGTTGCCAGCGAAAAAAATAACAAAAATTAAAACTTAATTTGTTGAGTGGGGTTCTTAAAATTAAATCGATTCTGGTTGATTTTGGATTTTTTAATTTTGGATCCGGCAACACTGGAGCAGTGTTTATCATAAGCCAGAATCCTCTGGGACAGAAACCACTTAAAACTTATTTCAGGCATCGCGATTGGGAACGGATGGTTGACTGATATGAGGCGTGTGTGCTCGATGATAAGGAATACACAGATAGCTTTGCATCTGAACTATTCAGAACGGTTAGAAGTCTGTTTTCGTATATACGCGCACTGCAATACGGCTTACTGGATCCTAAAATTGACCGAAACACAGTCAAATAGTTAATATTGGACTTTATAACGGATAAAAATCTATTTTTTTTACAATAAGTCGGAATTTAGAGATTTGTCTTTTTTTGTTCGGAAACACTGCATACGCGATCTCGAGAGACATGAACTCATTATGACGTCACAGGACGTAAGACACAAATTAATTTGACGCACATCGAGATGAACTTAACGTCGGATGAACTTTCGTTTATTACGCAACAAAGGTCTTTTTACACAACAATAGTTCAGCTAGAAGGCTGCACTAACATAGATTTTCGTTTCATTTTAAAATCGAAGCAAATTTCACCCAAGTAAATAACAAACCTGAAAGTGATTTGGTGTTTTGCTCTTTCTTGCCATCTAGCGGCGTTCGAGTTTTTCGGATGTAGGCGCTGGAGGCGGTAGTTTCAGAAGTTCTGTCATGGAAAAGGTGGAAAATTTATAAGGGCGGTCGTGTGGCCGAATGGTTAACGCAACCGATACATATACCGACTACTATACAAAAAAAAAACGGTTTTTGTGAATAGCCCATGATGGGTTCGAAACTTGGCTCGGTAAAAAAAATTACAAGGGCAGTCGTGTGGATGAATGGTTGACGCGACCAATTTTCAACAAACTAATCTTGGTGGCGTAACTCAAGAAGGGTTCACAACCTAGTCCAATAAAAAAAAACGAATACGCGAATACCAGTAGAATAATTACACAAGCGAAACTTTAATTAAACATGTTGTTGATAAAAGTTGATAAAAGTTGATAAAAGTTGATAAAAGTTTATAAAAGTTAATAAATAATTTTATCGTCTTTTTGCGTTGTGTATCTTGTAAGAAGAATCATTTAAAATATAAACTCACTCTTTTTTAATTGAACCGTTAGGTAGCGCTCGTGTGCTGGTAGAGGAAGCTGATTTGGTGGTCGACCAAGTTTTAATTTGATTTTCCTTCTTGTTCCCGCCATTCTCTGTTAAAACAACGGTTCATAATTATTTCCTGTAATGTAGCATTGGGAAAAAACTAAAAGGAGGGAAAGTGGGAAGAAGGAAAACTGCTCACTAAAATGAAGATTATGACATTAGAGTCAGTTTTAAACATGGGGTTGGGGTTTAGTTAGTTCTGGGGTTCAGATTAGTGTTTAGGAAAGGGTTAAAATTAGTTTCCATAGTTTTCGTAGGTAAATATTAAACATTACCTGGACCAAGTGGTTTAAAGGTTGTAGGATCGAAACCAGTCGATAACTTGACAACAATCACGGGTTTATATATTAATATTATATTTGTACCCTAGACCAGGCATAGGCAAGTACGGCCGGCGGTCCGGGTCCGGCCCGTGAAGGGATTTTGACCGGCCCACATACTGTATCTAACCATACCCTGTAATAAGATATTGAACCCCATTCATGTAATAATCCGGCCCACCAAGGACTTTATTTTCCCACATCTGGCCCGCTGAGTAGAGAAGTTGCCCACCCCTGTGTTATACCATATTTAACCGCCGTATAACCCCAACCGCCTGTTATAAACACCAATATAAACACCACCACCCCACACCCCCTACATTAGACAATACTTGTATTTCAAGACAACCCACCAAG
>CH001357.1:627497-658950 GCA_000149265.1 Ciona savignyi | reverse complement strand
CCACACCAGAATGTCAGTTAATACTACAAAGAGGAAAAACGGAACAGCGGAAAAAAGGAACACGGAAATTATATTCAATACACGCTAAAACTGCTTTGTAAACCGCTGACTCTTTTTAATCGTTACTTTTTTTAACTGTGTCTGATTTAAATAAAAGCTATTACTCTGGCTTTAAGTATTTTTGGTTAGAATAGAAATATTTTCTTTGTGACAACCTCGCCGTATAATAACTAATGTTAAACATTAATTCCATTTTTAATGAGCACTTTCACAAACGACTTTTATTAAAATCAAAAATCTTTCTCTGAGTCTATGCTTTTACCAACACTAACATACAATTTCTCTGTAACTATCTGCCCATGTAATAACTAGTCCTGTCTCTTCCCCTTCTATTGCGATTTTATAATAATCCTCTTAAATATCGCATCTACTGCATAATACGTCGTATTGTTATGTCTAACACTGTGTTCCATATGCGAATAAGCTGATCTCGTCGAGAGCGTATCGATTCGCTGCTCCTAATTAGCATGTGTTTGCACCTACGTCACAGTTGATGACGTAATAGAGGCGATGACATCTCACGTGGGAAAGTGCGTCAAAGGAAAATCGATGTTGGCTGAGAGGGTTGTAAACGGGACCACTTAACGCAATTTTCTCGTAAAATCCGCCATTAGAAAAGGTTAGGTTTTATACGTCTGCGGCAAACCTTTGCAAATTTGTTACAAGAAATTCGTTTTTTGTTCAAGTAAACCGACATCACACGATTCTCCCCCTAAACCGATATTTACACAAGAAAACATAATAAAAGGCGGCATATACCTTGGTTTAGTAAGTTTTAAGTTTATTTTTAATTTTTTGCTGAAATCAGAATTTGACTAATGACACAGTATTTACAGTAATGCCTACTAATGTACAGCAAAGGTTGCAGCGAAAGACCAACGAGTCACCGAGTCAGCTTCACCCTTTGTTAATAAAATGTAAGAAATTTAACTCCATGTAAAACCGTACCCGCAATTGGTTTAGTTTATTATTTGTTTCCACAGTGAAAACACGCTACAGGGCTTTCTATAAAAATATGGAAACTAAACAACGCTTTCTTACCTTTATATAAGACCACCTGTTACAGGTATTGGGTGATGCTAGCGACAAACTGTCGTAATACTGGACCAATAACCCCAATGGAAGCTTTTCTGGTTGTCTATCTCGTGACATCCTAAACTCAATAATTCTGACCTAACTACGGCTGGATTGACACGAAATAAACCCTTTTTCCACGTCACAATGAATTGGCAGCGAATTTATCAGCACTAGACTGCAGATAAATTGATTGTGACGTAACAATGGGACTGCAAGTTGATTGCTCCTGCCGATTGACGCTCGTGTCTGATTGGCTGGCGCGAGGCTTAGATAATCAACGTCATAACGAATTCCAGAATCCCCTTTTTCTCTTTTTTTTGAAAAATTCGAATTTTTACAATTGTGACGAAATGATAAATAAACGTTTAAGAAAACATTGGATTTGCAAAGCAATAATATCCGAGCCTTTGACTAAGGCAGAGCTCGACAACCCTTTGCATTTAAGGAGCTATTTTAACCGATATTCCACTAAATAAAAATCACTGGGAGCCGCAAAACTAATAATATTTTCGCAATAAGTGCTTACTAAACTAAGGTATTCAAATTGTACATTTTAAATACCGACTATTCAATACGTTGAAAAACGCCATATTTTCGTACCTATTAATTAGCAAAAAGCAATAACTACTCGGTTAAAACTTAAATATCGTTAATTTTTTTTTTTTTTTGAAACCATTTTGAACGAAGAATTTTAAATAAATTTAAATTACGCAATAGTATCTTATTTTTTACACTATTTAAGCGATTTTAATCGGAGAAAACCGACTGCATAAAGATTTCAACCAGTCTAAATGAACACGAAAATGCACAAGTCAACGCCTCTATATTACCAATGCAATAAACTTTTAAATGATTTCCAGTTATTTTATGGCATGGCATACGCGGGCATATCTACGTCTTGGTTGGGCAGTCCATGGAAAAATATGAACTTTACGTCATATCACGTGATTATAGCGGCTTGCAAATTGGAGGAATGTGTGTAACTTGGTTCTTTTGCACCTGTATGGCTTCTCTGACGCGTTATGATCATAATACCCGGTACAGGGCGTGTAAACTCGACCGCACGCACGGGTTGGATTAACAAGACGGTAATAGTACGGTTGTGTGGCCGAATGGTTAACGCGACCAATATATGTACCAAATTATATGCAAAAATGAGGTCTCAGCAACAAGCCCATTCGAAACTAAGTCCAGTAAAAAAACACGACGGTGGTGTTTGTATCATTATAGTGAGTGTACGTCCGTGTGACGGCTTATGGGGAATAAACATCTGTTGATGGTCTGGTGTGTGTGTGTGGTCGCGTGCGTTTGTGTTGCGCGTGTTTGCGGGTTTATGTTTTGCGTGCGTAGGATTAAGATTTGTAACCAAAACAAAATATCAACAACTTTACTACAAATTCGGGCACGAGCGACGAATTGAACCAAAAATGACTATATTTTTCAAAGGATTTTACCCAACGATGAAATTTCATGTTTTTCGTAATGTAAGGTGTAACGACCACGCCATTTTTCCGCATTTTATACCATATTTATTTACTGACCACTGTAGTTTTTCCGTTTTTTTTGTACTTTTAAAAAAATAACTGTCCTATATGCTTCTTTACTGTAATAAAAAAGCGGAAAATATTCAAAAATACCTATTAGAGTAACAAGCAACGTGTGTGGTGTGTTTGGTTGGATCGAAATTATTATTCACGTTGGGGGGTGCAATGCAGGCGCAGGCGGCCCTTGTTAGGCCGAGCAGTACTAAAATACGAAAATATGAACATTACAGCAAATTTTTACCAATTCCAAACCCACCCTCACAATATAGTATGTTTAAAGCTACGGGAATGCATGAATTGATACTTATCAGTGCGTCTTACCGCTTAGTCTAGTGGTTTAGTGCGTCGCCTATCATTAATGTGTTCTACTAAGTTAAAGGAACGTATGAATTATACACAATACACTACAATAGCTCCGGCAACCCGACTATAGGCGAGAGGTGATCCGACGATTACCCGTGTGGTAACCCCCTTGGTTTTCCCATTCACGGGGATAAACATGAATATCCTAACCTACTAACTCCTTTGCCATAATATGGTTTGATGAAAGTTTGAAACTTGATTTGTATTAATTACCGTTGTTTTCGTTGTTTTACTCACAGTTAGCGAGCAGGTGTTTAGTTCTAATACGCTTACTTGCAGGTGGTCGCAAATAGAAATAAACACCATCTGCGTACGGTCGTGTGGCTGAATAGTTAACGCGATCGAAACATATTCCAATTCTATAAAACCGTCTTTGAGTCAAGCCTATCATAGGTTCGAACATTGGCCCGAAAAAAAACTGACCGAGCACAAGTATGAAATCGACTAGACATCGTGTGGTTTCGATCCCACAACCTTTCAGCTGCCTGCAGACCCTCTTACCGATTGAGCTAATCGGTCGGAAGATTACACAACAGCAACTTTATGTTTTTCTTCTATACTAATTCAACGGATTAATAAATCCGACACTTATTACATAGCCCACATAATAAGATTACATTCTTTAAGCGGAAAATCGAATCAGTGTTCAATAATTAGCTTTGATATTAATCCTAGATTAAAGGGCCAACATGGACATCAAGTGAATTTCAACTTTTGTTTACACAACACAACATAAGATATATTAATATTCAAATACAATAATAACATTTGACAAATGCGAACAGGCAATATAGGCTGGATAGTGTATGAATAGGATTACTGGGTATTATTACCAACCAGACCCGATTGTGTCCCGCTTTATTCGAATGGACAGGCGTCTAATTTAACCACAAACAATAAGTCGCAAGAGTAAAATAGCAACCAGACACCTATCTTCGCTTTACAAATTGATTAAGGTCGTGTGAATATGACCTTTTGTTTATTTCTTTGTGGTTTTGGTCATTACTTTTCCCACAGTTTAAATCTTATTTCGGCGTTAACTTGTAACTGATGATTCGTTTTTGGTTGTAGTTTATGAAACCGCTGACACGCAGGCGGTTAGCATTTAACATAACGAGTATTACCTTAAACAACGAGTATTACTTAAAAAAATTCACGCAAGTTTGTGTGTGGTAAAACGGGTGGGCGGGTGGTAGATTGGATTATTTATTTATGGTTTACCCTGGGAAACGCAAGAGGAGTTCCCACACGGGTAACAAATGTGTGGCCGAATGGTTAACGCGGCCGACGATACTGAATTCTATTTAGAAAGTCTGATTAGCCGTCGCTGGTTCGAATCTTGGTTCAGAAAGAACGAAAGCATCGCTGCCTAATATGCCGAGGTTTGCATTTGCAAAATATCCGGGAAAACTCAAATGAGGAAAAACGGGAATGCGGGAAGGCGGGAAACTACATGCTAAAATAAAGATTATGGCATTGGAGTTAGTTTTAAACATGAGGTTAGAGTTAGGGTTAGTTCTGGGGTCGAGATTAGTGTTTAGGGATGGGTTAAAATTAGTTTTAATAGTTTTAAAAAGCAGTTTCCCTTCTTCCCGCTTTCCCTACCTTTAGCGTTGCCGAAATATTCAAATAAAACACAATTAGAAAACAACTCAAAAATCGGATTCTTACCGGTTCCTTGGTATTCTCTGTTTGGGGGATTTCCTTCGGGGTTTCTTCGTCTTGAGTTGGTTCTTTTATAAAAAAAAAGTTATGAACCATTAAAAATGTGGACTTAATGAAACTATACCATATTATAAACACAGAGATTTAAAATGTAACCGTAATGAAACTAAACCATATAGATAAGATGATTTTCAAATAAAACAAAATAGCCGACGATGTAATGTAGTCAATTTTAATAACGCACCAAAGACAGAAACTGTTTTGTTGCCAAAACATATCCAAACGTTTTTATTTATATTGTTGTTTTTTAATGGATGTCGTAATAATTTTTCTTTCGTAATAATTCGCTATGGCGGATATATAACTCTTATGAATTGGACTTAAATACCACGAACGTTTTCTATTATATATATTTCGAAAACGAAAAATAAACAAAGTATACACATCATACTGCAATAGCTCCGGTAAAACTAAGGACGAGCATAAGATTTTACCCTGGCAAAAAACTGTAAATTCTTTTTTCATAACTCGCCTAAAATACTATTTTGTTTCCAATCGACCTGTCAAATATACTTTATAACCAGTATAATCCATATCAGCATATTTAAATAAAAATTAAAGTTTTCAATTTAACTTAATTCACCTGTAACTTCTGATGGACTTTGTTCCTTTTCAAAATCGACCTCTGTCGTGCTGATAGCGTCCACTATATGATCTGGCATTGAGCGAACTCGCTTCACTCTTATATCCGATTTCTTAGGCTGGTCGGGTTCGGTTACATCGGCTTTAACCCTCGGTTCTGGTGCATCGGGGGTTTTAGCTTCCACCGGCGGGGATTCGGTGCCGATGTTCCCGCCAGGCGCCTCATCCGCATCCGGTGTCGACGGCGGGCTACTGGTCGAAGGTTTCTGACCTCTGTTCCTGCGCCGGCGTCGCGACTCTGACTTCCGGTCAGTCTCTAATTCAGTAGTCTTTGTGAGGTCACAATCCGTCTTTGTGTCGGGCTCATTCCGTCGACGTCGAATTCGGTTTCTTAATTCCGCTATTTTCTCCTCACTTAGCCCTTTGTCTTTCGCGTCGCGACTCGATTCACTTTTCGTCGTCGATGCTACGTCATCAACTACAACAAACATTGTGATGTAACAATGATAACACAATACAAGACTTCGCGACGTTCGAGAACGTATTTAGCGACAGTAGGTCGGCAATAGACAAGGTATTGTAGCCAAGATGTAACCCACACAAACCACAATAAAACATGAAAGGGATTAATCAGACGATTGTTCATTTTAATATAATCTGGCGTTTTAACTATTGTAGGGGCAACACTAAAAGGAGGAAAAAGAGAAGGAGGGAAACTGCTCACTAAAATTAATGAAACCAATTCTAACCCAGCCCTTAACACTAATCTCAATCTCAGAACTAACCCTAACTGCAACCCCATGTTTAAAACTAACTCTTAATGCCCTAATCTTAATTTTAGTGTGCAGTTTCGCTCCTTCATTCCCTTTAGTTTTAACTCATAGTGCAGGGAATTATTAGAATAGGATTTTAATGTTTATCCACGTGAATGGGAAAACCAAGGGGGTTAACACACGGGCAATCGCCAGATCACCTCGCCCACCGTCGGGTTACCAGGGATTGTGTGTTGTCCCTAATTAGTTGATAAACATGATGATTCCAACGTGTTTATCACGGGTTGTATGGTAAGGTTTGAATCAGACGTATAACCCAATACTTCTGCGGAAAATTGGTAACATAATCTCGACTGTGTGTCATGGGGTAAACATAGAGTTTTCCACATGTATAAATATAGGATGGGATATTTTTGTTTTAGCCCGTGAATGGGAATCCGCACGAAACTAAGCCCGGTAAAAAAAACAGAAACAAACGGTCGTGTGGCCAAATGTTTAACGCGACCGATAAATATATCGCTTTTAATATAGAAAACTATCATAGTGACGATCCCATTATGGGTTCAAAACCTAGCCAAGTAAAAGATAAAAATGGTAATAATGACCATAGCGCCAATAAAGGCCATTATAAAGAGGTTTTAGTTAGTACTACCAGTTATTACTACTAGTTATTAGTTACAAGCAGAGGATTCCCTTCTACGGTTCATGGACCCGATTAACCCCAAGCGTCTTATCACGTAATCGAGTTATTTAAATCGGATTCTTACAACCCACGGTTCACTGAATTTGTAATTCGATTTCAAAACCTCATATACAGCTTGTATTTAAAACCAGGGCATCTAAAAACAACTCACGGGATTTTTATGTGAAAAAACGATTTTAGTGACGAGTCATCACGGTTTCCTAAATTAGTCGGTAAAAAAGAAACCCACATAAAAAAGGAAACCCACAAAAATAGAGATGTGGCACACACAACACAATTATCGACGAAGTCATTTTGCTATATTTAGGAGAGAATCTAATCAAGAGGAAAATATTATTTTAAAGAGCTGGGTTTCAAACCCTTGACTGGTTCGCCATTAAGATCCTTTTTTGTACAAAAACGGAATATAAATCGGTCGCGTTAACCCTTCGGCCACACGACCGTCATTTTAAAGCGAATCACCATTCTTACCTTTCTCTTTATCCTGGGGAATCCCCGCTGTTGGAACTGACTCCGTGACTTCATCAGTGACTTCACTTACGTCCTCTGTGATGTCATCGGGTTTGTTAGATGTCACGTCATCTTCAACCTTCCCAGTGCTTGTGACGTCATCAACTTTGATGGTTGTGATGTCATCATTTTCAGAGATTGTGTCGTCATCAACTTTGATGGTTGTGACATTATCATTTTTAGAGATTGTGACGTCATCATTTTTGGTGACTGTGACGCCATCATCCTCGGTAATTGTGACGTCATTAAGTTTAATTGTTACGACGTCATCACGCTGAGGAGTTGTGACGTCATCAAGCTGAGCGGTTGTAACGTCATCACTACCGCACGGTTCCGTGGAGTCGTCAGCGGGAACGACGGATTCCTGTGGAAGTTGGAAACACGATATGAATGAAGAGCATCTCGCTGACCACCCGCGTTTTCGGGGAATACGTCATAATCACTCACCGTTGTTGACACTTCTGTCGTCATAATGGCTTCTTCGTCATGGTTCGCTAAGCTGGCTTCACTTTCGATGGATTTTGAAGAACTGCTCTTTATTGAGGCAGTATCGGTCTCATCAACGCCACCTTGTGGTTCCGTATCGAGATCGCCTTCATCCGCTAGGTGTCCGTCTAACTCCGTTGTTTCTCGCTCTTCCGACTTCGGCGAGTTATCTTCGACGCAACTTCCATTTACAGTTGGTGACTCTTTAGTGACATCATTATCGAGTCGCGAGTCATCGAGTTCTGCAGCGGACGACGCGATCGTCTTCATTTCTTCGATCGCCGTTTTCGAAGCTGATTCGATGCGATCTAGAGATTCGGCGGAAGATCGGGTCGGTGAGGAAGTCTCGGCGGTGAATTCGACGCTCAGAGTCGGCGACGATCGGGAAACTTCCTTCTTCTTATTTCCGCCATCTTTTTGTGATGCATCAGTGGCTGGTTTCTTGTCAGATGAACTGATTTGAATTGTTTCTTCTTTTTTCGCTTTCCGTTCTCTTGTCCTTGGAGTTATCTCACTTTTACTTATCTTATCCTTGACCGGAGATTTCGTTTGAATCGTCTTCATGTTCTCCTTTTGTTCCGCTCCGCGCATCCGGACTCTGGGAGCCGTGCTCCTCTTCACTTCTTTAGGGGAATTCCCGTTCTCGAGATCGGACGACGCGAACTTGTTCATCCGGCTCTTCAAGTCCGGAGCGTTCCGGAACACCCTGCTCTCCACAGCGGGACGGATCTTCTTCGCTCCGGACTCCTTCACAGGAGCCTCCCGAGCTTCGATCCTCGACTTCACGGATCCTGCGCTCGCTCCATAGCGACTCCTAATGGCGTATTTGCTCCCAGCATCCATATCAAGCTCGTATTCTCCTTCGTACGAATCCTCAGAGGACAAAGAGTCGGTTTCGGATGATAAGATTTGATCCTCCGAACTTTCAGAGGATAAACTCCGAGATCTCTTATGGCCTTCAAATTCGGCGTTATGTTCGAAATCCGGTGATTCCCCAGAAAAGGGAACAGCAACGCACAAAGGGTCGTTTGAAAACTCAACAAATTGAACTTGAAACTGACTAACTTCAGTTATAACACCTCCTTGGTCTTTTACACTAAGGTGAACCTCTTTCTTTACGATTGAAGTTTCTTCAACTGAGACCTTCTTTTCTTGTACGACTTCCTGTCGTTGAAAATCGACTTGAATTTGCGTGACTTCTTCGAGAGTTTCGTCTTTCGGTTTCGCTTCGATAACAGTAATGCCAGTCGAACACGACTCGCAACTTGAATAAATATCCTCGTCGCGATTGCTCTCTTGTTTAATCACAAGATCCTGTATTGGTGATTCGGATTCTTGTAGCGACTTAGTTGGTTCAACCGAATCGCAAGTTATTTTTTCAATTAAATCGTACAGCAATGACCGAATTTCCGGTATAAAGTCGTCAGTTGTGTTCTGGGGAGTTTCAACGGCGGTGATTGGTGCGAATGTGCACGTGACCTGAACGTTCCCGGATGTATTAATAGAAACAATTTGTGGATGGTCGGGTGTAGCTTCTATTTGGAATGTTTTGGTTGATTTGAGAGTATTTTCGGGGGTTTTGTGTTGTAGATCTGCGTTTGTTTGTACTGTAACGATGGGGGTATGGTGTCTTGGTGTTGCTGGAGCGTTTGGGGCAGCTGGGGGGCTTGGGGCGTCTGGGGTGGTTGGACCGATTAGGGCGGTAAGTGCTGCTGGGGCTGATGGGGTAGCTGGGGCGTTTTTGGCAGCTGGGGCGTTTCGGGCTTCTGGGACGTTTGGGGCCGCTGGGGCGGTTGGGGCTTCTGGGGCTGTTTGTACGACAGGTGGATGCTTTGTAACCGACGGTGCCGCGAGTTTATCAGACCCGATTTTAAAAGTGAGGACTCGACCTAGAATTCCACGCGATCTTCGCTTATTTCCAGGAACAATAGGAATAAATGGAGATCCTGATTCTGAGGTGCGATTCTCTTTACTACTCTCCGACCTTTTTAAACTACTGGGTTCTACACGTACGGTAGCAGGGGGTGGGGTTCTGGTGGGTGAACTGGGGGTTGGGGATATGGGCTGTGGAGATGTGGTGGTTGGACTGGGTTGTGTGGCGGTAGGTGGTGGGGATCGGTCCTTGGGGGTGGGGGTTACAGCTGGAGGTTTCGCTGTATTACTCCTGATGGTAGTAACGGTTTCTAACTTCACTTGCTCAGTTGGTACAGTCTTGGAGTGCAGGACCGTGCGTTTCCTTGGTGTCGGCTCGAAATGTTTGGGACGGTGGAGTTTAATTAACTCTCCTTGGATTGGTGCCGACTCTGCCGCTTTGTACGTCGGCCTTACTCTAAGCGAGGCGGAGAACTCGCTTCTTTGGAATCTCGGCACAGGGGAAATCCCTGGTGTGACGTCGGTCTTGGGAGATCGGAAAGAAACGGAGCGGAACGTCGATTTCTTGTGCTCTGCCAACCACGGTTTCGATGCTTCTTTGTTGTTATTGTTGTTTAATTGTGATGTCACTTCGAATCGACGAATCAGAGTCGACGAGGAGTCGTTGCTAAGCAACGAGCTTCCGCAAGTTTTGTCTTTTATCGGAGAATCTGCAAATTACGCGGATTACTCGGGTGGTATGTTATATTCATGTAACTTACTGTTGAGGATAAGAAAGGATATTTACGTTTATCCCCGTGAATGGGAAAACGCAAGGGGTTTAACACACGGGCAATCGTCAGATCACCTCGCGCCCACCGTCGAGTTACCGAAACTTTTGCAGTGTGTTGTGTATGATTGAGACGTTCCTAGAACCCATCATTCTACTGGGTTCGGGAAATGTCAGATTGACACGTTCACGTATGGTAAGGATTATTGAGAAGTTATAAAACTGAATTAAAGCAAGATATACTGATGCACGCTTTCGTGGTTAAAGTAAGATACTGTGTTGATCTATACCAGTGCTCCGCAACCCTTTTCACTCGAGGCACATTTAGAAACTTATTACATTTAACGGCACATTACAGTCCAAAACGATAATAATGTTAAAAAATGGCCTGTTTTAATCAACACAATCGCTAATATGGCTTAATTTTCGAAAAATTAAATCCTAAGTTAGTTATCAAGTTCTTTAATGCATAATTTATTAGTGTTTTGATTAACACCACTTATTTCGTAAAAACTGTTTAAAAAATATTATTTTCCCACGGCACACTTAGCATTGTCTTACTGCACAGTAGTGCACCGCAGGACACTGGTTGCGAATCAATGGAATATACACTAGTAAAGCTCTATTTAATCTAATTTACTATATTCGCAAAATACACTGGTAAATCTTTATTTACGTTTTTTATTGTGTTTAAATTGAACTCAAGTAAAGTTTATCTACACCTGTAGTTAGCTATTTTAGGCGGGTGATACCTGTCAATTAAACTTTTGTTGTTAATTATGATGAGACAGTCACAAATGTCATATTTGTGACGAAATGCTTGGCATTGTCTACAAAACTGCTGTACAAACTAACACAGTGCATTTGTACAATGCTAGTAGCCATTTATTTAGAATAACTCTAATTTATATCTGCCCATAATACTTAAATCTGAGGAATATAAAGTCGCCTGATTTTTTAAATAATCTGTACAAGTTATAGACTACACGTTTACTGTTTTTACTAAATCAGTACGACTAGAAAATACCTGTTTTTCTTGGAGTTAGAATTCCACGATTTTAAAATTGCTTAAACAGCAGAGCGGGAACCGTTTTGATTGCTTAAATAGTCTGTGTGCTGCAGGTTGTGTGCTTACTGCTATATACCACCAGCTTCGCGCTTACAAAGTTTATCAAGGTACCGTTTGTGGTGGCGCAATTAGCTCTAACGTCGTCTCCGTATACAGAGCACAACGCCTTATACAAACAAGCTATGTACACTGTACCTTGACAGGCAGTAGAAAAGGTCAAGCAAGATAGCTGCATATTTGTTTGGCCGGTTAGCTTAGGTCGGCCGACAGCTAAATGGTTGTGGGATCGAAACCAACCGCTAGCTTAGTCGGTTGTGTCCTTGGGCAAGGCATTTGGTAGACATTGCCTAACCCAGTGGATAATTGGATGTACTAAAACTAAAGGAATGTCACCATCATACACAGTACATGCATTAGCTCCGGTAACCCGACTGTGGGCGCGAAGTAAACAGTGAGCGTGACGGTTCAGATTAAATATCGAAATGAACATAGTTTAAAAAAATGTATACAAATTAATACGTTAATTTTTTTGACTTTTTAGAATATGTTACTTAACTTATTTTAATATGAAAAGGTAATATTTTGGCGACTGGCATATTGAAAGATGAAAGTATTTTCTCAGGCGGAAAAAGAATTAGTACAACTATAATTTAAACCATAAATTGTCCACAAACAGCATCATATATGCATTGAATAGGGATAATAATTCATTTCCATTTTCTTAAATTTCTGTCGAACATATATACAAATATATGGGTTATGATCTCATAGTACATATTTATGGTTATTTATTTATACACAGCAAGCAACTTTATAACCTCAGAATGACGCTGTAAGCCCATCAATACGTGTAGCCGCAAAGCAATGCAATAAATAGCAATAATAGAGGCCAATCTTCGTGATTAAACTTTATCGTGGCCGACAAATTGCATGAGAAATGTTAGGCTATGACAGGACCGAAATAGCATTTTCCCATTCAACATTCCAGACTCTCAGCGTATTCAAATAGAATTGGAACGAACGGTTTTCCTGCCTTTATAAAACTAACTTCCTCTGATATGTATTGAAAGTTTGAAACTGCTTTCCAGCTGTAAATTGCGTTTTGGGTCGCACGCTTTTTTTTCTAATCTGCCCGTTCGCTTTACCATGGTAGCTAATAAAAAAACTCGCCTTTAGCAGAATTTAGTTTTTAAGAATAATCAACATCACATAACTAACATTAAATTAACCAAACTAAATTAACAACAGAACTAATTTAACCTTATTGTTTAAAAATTAATCTGTCATAACAACAGAAATATGCCATTAAAGCGCGATAGTTATGCTGCCTTTTCTTTATACTGGCAGTTTTATTAACAGTTCCAGACATTTTAATTCAGTGTTTTGTAAAAGAAAACAGCAAATCGGGCATGTAATGTGTTATACAATAGACTAGGATAACCCAGTAATCTTTAATTATGGCCCTGTGGCCGAATGGTTCGTGTCATATACCGAATTCCCCTAAGAACCGTAGTTGAGACTAGCCCACTATAGCGGTTCAAAACCTAGCCCAGTAAAAAAAACATATACACTTCATTAAATAAGAACAACAGTAATAACTAATAATCATACCGGTCGTGTAGCCGAATGATTCATATAGCCCGACCGACTTACATACAAACAAAAAACGTCTTTGGCAAAGAGCCCATGCCGGGTCCGAAACTAAGACCGGTTAAAAAGTCCTATCGTTATTAAAGTACTGCAAACTTAACTTACCTGTTTCGTTTAAATTCCTTTTATTGGTGAGAATTTTTCTTATTTCAACTCTTTTCTCAAAATCAGTTGTTTCGCTTAGCTGATACAAATACAAATAAAGGATTAGATGAGATACATAAAGATAAACATATGTGGTATAACGTACACGTATATATACGTACAGAAAGCTACGCTAGTACTGTTTATAGTTAGTTTGCTTTTCTTAAGTTCCGACAAAACACGCATTCCTTGCTAAAGCATATACAAGTATGGTATAGTATTTGTTTTTGTATTGGCTAAGTTTTAAACCCACAAAATGTATCTGGAATATATGAATCGGCCGCGCTGACCAACTAGACACACGACCGTTCAAGACATTCAGGTATTTAATTCTAAAATTCAAGAGGCGTTATCACACGGGAAATCGTCACATTACGTCGCACAAACCGCCATTTACCGGAGATTGTAGTGTGTTGTGTACGTTTATACCGTTTTAGTTCCAGGCCCACAGTTAGGCAAAGTTCCTTGCAATAGGACACAACGGGCCGATTAGCTTGGTGGTTAAATGCTTCACCTTCCAGCCGAAAGGTTGCGGAATTGAAACCAGCCGCTAACCAGACGGTTGTGTCATTGGGAAGGGCTATTAGCGGACATCGCCTGGACCAAGTGAGTTAATGGTTCTAATAACATCTTACAAGTGGGATAAACAAGAGTTTTCTATATCCTAACCAACTAGCATTTAGGTTAAAGGCCAACGCTCTAACTTACTGAGCTATGATTTGTAAAACAACCGAGCTGCAAAAAGTGATACTCATGGTATATGGTATAGCGGGGCATTTACGTAGGTTGGGGTTTTTAAATACAAAATTCTCGACAGGCAAATGGTGTACGAGTTAAGTAGACATGTCGAAACAACTGGTAAACTAAGATGAGGGTTGGGGGCTAAAGTTACAATTAAAGCTGTATGGTTGGGGCTGTCTTTATATTTGAGGTCTGTGTTAGGGTTATAGTTTGTATTTTTTATCCTTTTAGTTAAGCAGCAATATTTGGTGTTTGAGGGGGTTGCAGACCCTGCAGCGAAATAAATAAAACAATTGATTGGTTGAATTGATCTTTACCATACGGTATCGTGATGCACCTGTGGATAAGCCGGATTTTTACAATACTTAAGATTAAATGTGACACACTTATCACCAGTAATACCACGGTGTACAGATTAGACGAAGTTTTACTTTGTTGCTTATCAGGTATAATAGGCGCAAAGCTACCCTTAGGCCAAAATCCGAGCATTTAAAGCCGTGACATGCATGAACGCTCTATTAGTTGTCACGGTTTAGTTGCAACCTCTTAAGAAATGAACTCACAACAAACAAACTATGTTCCAAACGCATACAATGGAAGTTTATACCAGTGAGAAACTATAGAGTTCGAAATTGCTCAAACTTTGGCACAACAAAGCGAGAATGCGAATTGATCTATTGTAAGACATTATGCCATTGTTACCAAACCCATTTTAGAGATTTAAAATCCTTTTATGCTGGAATCAACATTTACTAGGGAAATCCCCCAACACGAAACTCGTGTGATGCGTGAATTAAGACGACTGGGCACAGTTGCGTATGTTATTTTTTCCGGTAAATATTTATTTCTTTATTTTGCATTCCTATTTAAGTAAATGCCTTGGCGAAATTATATAAAAATAAAAGTACTATGATTAACCTTTAGCTTAGGTAATTAACAATATACACCCAAATAGACCAATACATATTCCATTTGAAAAAACGGTCATTTTAATTCATAAAGGATTCAGAACTAGACCCGATAAAACAAAACAAATTGTTTTGGTTTTTGCCAGGTCGCCGCAAACTATCTATAGGTTCGGTGGCTTGCTTAGAAAGGTTAAGAACCGCTACTATAAACTAATGACATTGGTGATAAATGAATTTGTCGAACAATATAACGTATAACTTTTAACCTTAACAGCAAATTAGAATGGAAATTAGCAGCTGTCTTATCATACTAAACTCTTGTTATTATAACGCTGTCGTTTTTTATTCCTCTGCATTTTTTTTATTTGCCGTTAGTTAATACTGGGGCAAAATATATATATACTAAACTTAACTGAACTTTATTACAGTAAGCTAGTACCGTTGTTTAAAGTACGGTTTAGCAGGACCATTTCGGTTGAATTTCTAGCTAAAACTGCGACAACCGTTCGCTTTCATTATTCACATCATAGCGTACAATAATATAAACGTTCATGATCACTTTTCTTGTCGACGACTTAGTGCTGCCTATTCTGTATCAATACCAGCAATAATTGGGTGAAAAAAACATAAACGGGAACACTTGGGAATGATACAGCATGACTGAGTCATCCGTCAAATGTGCCAACAAAAGTAAATATTTAGACACAGTGATATCATTAACATTCTAACTTATCATAAACAGCTCAGTAGAATAGTTCTCAGTACGAAATGTAGCACGTATTAATGTAACTGTTTATGCGCAACAAAACTGAACAAAATTAAGCCAAGATGCATTATCATACAGCTTACCAGTAATATCGAAGTTACAATTTAAAAGCGTTAAAAATAGTACAATTTCGACCTAATATTTTTGCACAAATTTCACAGTTTATTTCCTTCTTTGGCTATGATGTGATGCTATAAAAATTAGATCGATTTAAAAGGTTATCTAAGCTATTTGCTAATACTGTCGCATGCTTTGATTAATTAGCCATTTTTCCCTAAACACTAATCAGATTCCCATAAAGGCGTATTGTAAACGAACAATTACAGTTTACACGTCACAAAAGCACCCTTTATAACGCATAAAAGTTCTAAACAAGACATGATATAGTCAGCTTAGCTAACCATGCTCGTGTTAACTGAAGTGTGGTGGTTCGTGACACATTTCCAGCGTGCATAAACCCACATACTTGTTAGGAATTTATAACTTTAACACCTCCCTTCCCAATTCTGTCCATATTAGACTGGGAATTAGTTAAACCGAGGTTAACAGCGGTTCAAAACGTGTTAAACAGAATGTGGGACTTGTTTTTTGATTTCTTTGGATTTTCTTTTTCAAAATTAGATAGTTTTACTATTTTATCTTGTGATATCGTATATAGTACACACTTTATTATAGCATATGTTCTAAATTTTTATCTTGTATTATTGTAAACGTTTTAACAAAATCGCGAATTGTTAAATAATAAAATAATCATCATATCTATGTTTGACATTCCCTAAAATATAACCAAACTTTTAACGCGAGAGTAAAAATGAATGGGATAAAAAATAACGCACACATAAAAGGAAAACTAAAACAGAATGACTGTTTTAAATCATACTCAACCCTCTTGGATATCTAACCCGACGGTGAGCGCGAGAAATTCTAACTATCCTAAAGTACAATGTGGATTTGATAGAAAAACGCAGCCTTAATTACTTTCTTGACTAATATCTTATGACGCTGTCTGACTATCTTTTGACAGAACGTTATACCTAATGCGAAATAATTGGGCAAGGGTCAGCAATAATTCGAATCAATCAAACGTCCGACATAGCACTAGTTGGACTAACCTAAATGATTAAAATCGTATTTCTACTTAAACTACATACGAAAAAACGCAATCGTTGGCTAGTCACTGCACAGGCAATTTGCTTGATTATTATCTAAATCCTAAGTCTACATTTCTGCGGGTTATCACTACAAATTACTGTAAATACTAATAACTCATGTATATACCTACAACTAACGCCCGCAACCTTAACCTGTTAGATGTTAACCCTAACTCAAGTTGTCGCTTTCTCAGTAACCTACCAATGATTGCGTATTTAGGCCAACTAAACTCAGTTCCCTCCAAACGCCCGAAGCGCTGATATGTTTGTATACAAGTGCCACACATTAAACTTCTACGTTGGAAGTTCTCTGCTTGTTCTTTGTTTTCTCTGCACCCGACAGAAATGCAGGAAATATTAGAGAGAGCGATTCCTGGCTCTACTCTACTGATGACCCGTGAATACAACACTGCCTTATTTGGAGCGGGCTTCGGCGCAGAATTCGAAAAAAGCGATCTCAGAAATTGATTTACAGCTGTGGTATTTTTACTGTCTTCGAACCGGATTTTATATCAACTAATTTCGATTGCTATTCTACGTCGTTCCGACCAAGCATATATGTTCAGATTTAACTAATCAGGCTTATTTAATCCGCTTCGTGCTGACATTTTGCCAAACTGTCACGATTACCGTTTCCATTATCCGATATCAAACTGTATTATTACGTCACAGTACTTGCACTCTTGCATCAATCATCGACAGCGGAAACGTGATAAATGACGCACAAAAGCTAATTGGCAATATTCCATCTTCGCAACTTTTCACGATTCCACAATATCAATCAAGTTAGTAACAGAAAAACAAAACTTCAATTTCTAAAAAGCGAGATTCGAATTCTACGACTTTAGGCATAGATACAGCCATAGCATACACAGTAGTCACACATAAGAGCTAAACAGTAAGTCTTTTAATGACGTCACGTCCTGTGCTAATATCCGATTGCGCTGTCTATGCCACCTTCTGCAAATGCCTACATGTCACGTGCATGACTTTTACCGTGTGATGTAAGTAAATCGTTCTGTTAATCATATATGTCTGAAACGATACGAATCGTAAAACTTAACTTTTTCTGTGATTTTTCTGAACTTTGCTTTTACTGAGAAAAAGTCGTTATATGAAAACTGATATTTTATATCATTTTAATTTCGATCGAAAATTTTGGAATTTTTGCATAACCAAACCCAAAACTATATTAAAAGGAATCTTTTTATAGTAAAATTTTCCATATGCTATTAACTGATTTGGTTTTTAAAGCAGTAAGTTTATCGACATAACCTAACATAGATGGCAACTATTTTTAATATTCTGTATAGATAGATATACTTTCTAAATTCGGCAATTGGTAATACGCAATCATTACTAGGTTACCAGGGAAGAGATATACTTAATAATTATTAGAAAATCGCTTCCCCAGAATTCCTCCAACAATTTTGACTCTAAATACCAAGCTAAAAACAGCAGATTGAGCCCAAAACAACATGTAGAGCTATTATAAGAGAACAAGATCGTATCGTAGGTATGCAGTGTCCCCTCAGGCTAATACATTATATACTGCTAGCTTCAGCTTCAAAACGTATCATTAAGGCTAAGTGCAATAAAGTGAAGGCCTTCTACCCGCGGAATTGAATACTGATCGGAGAATCAATTAAAATATATCAAGATGCAATTAATTCGTACTTTTGCGCAATTGAAATAGTTTTAAAATTTATTTATTTTTAGGATTGAAATATTTTAAAAATGCGATTTTACGACACTTCAGCCAAACACATTTAATTATTCTATCTAATAAACGCATTAAACTTTCTCCCAGCGAATGAATGAAACAGTTATGTTTGAAACTGGTAATAAGGTACATTTGGAACTAAATTTTAATACTTTTTTAAACGAAAACTAGGGTGGCGGTGACGGTTGATTTGTCCTACTTGTTACAAGTATTCGATCGGACACACATACGGACAACATACGTTCATCACGTTGAAACTCCTACAACTAAATTTTATACTACATAATTAGCCCTACCGTATTAAGAACAAATCTAATGGTCTTTTGCAGGTTGCAAATAGTTATATCGAACAACCATGCTTATACGAAAGTAAACGTGGGGGGTCACATAGGCATTCGCGCGAACGATCGGGTTACCACGGCTATTATAGTTGGTTGCACTTAAAAGGGATGTTCTTTTAGTTTCGGTTCACCCCATTCAATTTCACTGGAATCAAAGAAAGTTTTTTGCCGGTTAAGTTTTAAACCCATGATGGGCTCGACACCAACACCGTTTTTAGGGTATAGGAATCGGTATGTCAATCGGTTGGGTTAAACCATTCGAATAAGGGATAAAGGACAAAGTCAATAAATACACACAACTAGCAAGTGAATTTCGCCGATTATTTCAACATAGGTTAAACTACATAACTAATCATTCTAACATGAAACAGTACAATCCAATAATAGAGGATAGAAACCCCTTTTCTATTTCGGCTAAGCTTTTTGCTTTGGCCATCTTTATACTATATTGGCTTATATTAGCTTATGCTTTATGAGTTGTTTTGCTTAGAAAGTGCATTATGCTGAAAACCCCTTATCGCTATCGCCTCGATTAAGGCGACTTGATAAAACCTAGTTTCTCCGGTTTCTATCTTTCACTATGCTGTAGAATGTCTGTTATGTGTCGTTTTCTAAGATTCACTTAAGATCTCGTGTGTTTTTGCAAAAACGTCCCTGTAAATACAGCTCTAAAGTACATAACTAAACTCTACCGTTACACAAGCACCTGCCCTGAGAATTTTCCGTTCTCCTTTAAAATACCCTTACCGTCCCAGCTTTGAATTAGCTCATTGTGGAACGTCATAGCAATAGCGGAAATGTTTAAAGAAGTCACGAATTAGCTTTCATCGCTTTAAGAAGTAAGTCCAATCTAGCCTTTATGGTTCAATCCAGATTGAGCAATTAAAATAGCACAAACTTGTAATCATAATATGTTTTGGACGCCCCTAGCCTTGTAAAGGCAATACAATAGCTATATTGCTCTTAAAACCGTTCGTTATATTTGCATAGCGATTATATGGAGATAAATTTAGTTTTGTTATCTGTTTAAACTTAATTTTGATTGCGTTAATAACTTATACTTCAAAAGCACGCAGCAGTTCGGTAAGATTAACATTGCGATTTTACCTGAAACGCACAAACCCTACGGTCACGTATAGACGGAAGATTAATTTGACGAACGGGGTATTGAATTTCAACCAAAATTGACTTAACATCCCATTTAGTTTTTCAATTTCATGCATCGTAAAATTAACTGGTCCTGCAAAATATAATATTTGTGCAATGGAATTTGTAGGTTTACCCATTTGAACTAGACTGCAATCATTCATTAGTTATTTATTTGTTAGCTTATTTCTTTTGCTCGAATATATCTTTCCCTAAATTTAGAAACAAATTAATCAAGCTTTTAATATCGAGAATTGGTCTCCCTATGACGTCACTATTGTGTGTGTGCGTTTTATGTGCAAATGTGAAGTCACATAAAGACTTGCACAATTCGAATAATTCTTTTTCAGATATGATTAAACAGTGTTTTGCTGTATTAGTAAGGTCCAGCTTAAAAATGGCACAAAACTTAACTCTGTAATAAAAATTGTGTATGACATAACAACCTGATGTTCGGAATTCGGATTCAATTGTTATTCGCCCAATGACGCAAATTCTTTGAAAGTTAATCCAGAATTGTTGTTCCAAGTTATCTCTCGCTGACAAAACTCTGATGGGTAAACCACGTACGTTTGCACACAAGGGTGATAAATGTAAGTTCAAGCGAGTTAACTCGGTTTGCGTTGATTTATAACTTAATTTTACCGGTTTTCAAGTTTTAAGGCAAAGACATTGATGAATTCAAATTCATACTGCATTTTTAAAAAGGGAAAACACGTTTTTTGCAATTTTCTATTTCCTAGTAAGGGTTTGGATGGTATGTCACGTCGACTGTTTTGTTAGTTTTGTTGAAACTTTCAAACGTACTACAATCATCACTTTACTGTGTTTGTAAAGCAATTAGCCACGGAGTCAATATTAGAACGGGTTTTGCCTTTGTAGCTTGATTAGGCAAATACTAGAAGTAAACTAACTCGCTCATAAAGTGTGTATGCAACGCAAATACTTAGTGGGGATGATCGGTCGAATTATTGGTAAACATTTGCTTTTGTGACCTTACTTTCTTTGTAATTGTGCAATTCTAAATTCAACTGAATTGTGCGTCACAATCGTAACATACGTAATAAACAACTTTATCGTCATCTATGTCAGAGATAATAGAGTTAAGGATAATCTTAATTTCCCACATCTACGGTTTTAATAACAATCTTAAGATTACCAAAGCTCTTGTAGTATGTTGTATACGATAGATTAATTGCTACATGTTGTGTTTAACCTATTAAGCCACTTGTTTTAGGCTATGACTGTCAAGTGTCTCGTCCAACTCGCTAGCAAATGCTTTGGTTCGACGCCATACCCATAACATAAGCTTACAAGTTGGACAATTTTTACATCTAACGGGAGTCTTTGAAGACTGGGCGAGTTGTTACAAGCGCAGATTTTAATAGAGCAAATATTTCTATGTTAAATGTTCATTTATAGCTGGGTTAGTAGTTATTTTGCGAGGCCGTCATGGTAAACACATTAAAGTCCACTAATACAGCTGTAAATAAAAATGTAACATAGAATTATTTGTTCTTTAACAACCCGTCGCTATATTCACCAGCAGCGGTATTCACTACGGCTAAGCAGACATGGCATTACAGTGGATGTCATTGGGTTAAAGTTATACAGCGCTTTGTTAAATTAAACAAGCAATGTATGACAAATATTAAGGATTTAAGCTTGATTCGTGATTTTTCTATCTCCATTTCAAATGACACAATATAATTAGATTATCCAATTAAAACATTAGATTATCCAATTAAAACATAGAAATCTTACCATTGAGCGCAACTGGTCGATGCTGCATGAAGTGTAGTCATCCGTGACGACTTGTTTCGTGACGTTTATCCTGTCACGCTCCACTGATCGAGCTGTCTCTCTTGATCTCGCCAGCACTTCGGCCATTATTTGGTTCGCAGTTTGGGGTGTCGTTTTCGGATGAGGCGTCACAGGAGTGCTTTGTGACGTAGGTGATTTGCTCTGTGCGGTGGTCGATTGGGTGATTGGGGGTGATGTTGGGGTTGAGGCGGCGGCGGTTGGGGTTTTCTGTCCGAACAACTTCTTGCCCAGGACTCTCAGGATCACTCTAGCGGAACTCTTATTTGATCGTTGACCACCGCTGGATGTCGGGGTAGAGCAAGCGGCGTCGTTGAAGGAATTACCAAGACGGGGGCTGGAATGTGTAGAACCTGGGTTGATACTTTGATCTGCGTCTCCCGGGTCGAGACTTCGATCTGACGACTTCTTCCTAAAACGTCTCGAAAATCTTCTTTTCCCGAAATTTGTCTCCTTTTTGTCGATTGGACTCTCGGGGAGCCTCTCTTCTTGGGGAATCCCCGAATCTGCGAATGAAAGCGAGTGTAAGCAAATACACGGATTAAATCACCGGTTTATAAATAGAATTCCGAATGTATCGGGTGAGGAAACTCGATATCTTTTGTTGCTGTCTACTTACCAGCGCTTGGACAAATACTGGAAGCCATTGTGATGTCACAGTGTATTCAAGGTGTAACAAATTAACTAAATAAATCGAAAACTGAAAACGACGTTATTCGTGATGTTAATGTAACAAAAATGTTTTAAATCCTCGCAATATCATGCATTTATTTAGTCTTGATCTATTTATTTAATTACATGCATTTTCTTTGATTTTTTTGCCATTGTATAATACTGAGCAAAGAATTAACTAAACTAAGCTTTAAACTCATCAGCGTACAAGCATAAAAATAGTAAGCTTGGTTTTGCGTTCACATCTGCCTAATATCTCTGCTAAACTATTTCATTTGATGATTGGCTTGCTTAACCACAGTCAGTTCCCCGTGTTTACCCTGTTTTTTTAATTCTTATTAGGATACTTTCTACCCTTTTTAATTATAATTAAAAAATACTAGTTTATATTGTGTTTCTTAACTAATATTACTAATTAAAATTCAGGTTTTAATTACATATTCAGATCTTAGAGGCGATAATAAACTCAAATGTAAATATGAAATACCAAGTCTGGTACTTCCAACCTAAACCGAATACATTTGGTATCTACTTCATATAAATACACTAAACCCCAATGAAGCTCATCACAGAAAAACACCTTTCTAACTCATAGGTCAATCTCTTGATGCTGGTTTTACTACCTTTTAGTAATACAACTACATAACAGGGATACATCGTACATCTTGTATTGTACTAAACTATATTTTCACGATTTATACTATAAGCAACTGTGCTGCCTGATTATGCTTAAACCTAATAGTGGGACTTAGAACTGTGACATACGGCTGTTTACAATGGTATACAATGTTTAACCTTACTACAGTCTGTCCAAGATTGTGGACACTTAGTCTGATACATCATTCTTGTTTAATAAGTAACTAAAGTCTAAACTAAAAAGGAGACAATGTAACCATAGTTTCAATATCGTGTAAACCTTTGATTTTATGCATACTCTTTTCTAGTATAAACGCATAACCTAATACGCCATACTGACTAGTTAAGTAGCTTATATGAGTTTGACTGATTCTGAATTACTTAGTCAAGAGCTGGTGTGCGCTGAAGCCTCCTTCGCACGTCTAGTCTTGTGTTTGTTTAACTACCCGGCTTTCAACTGAATACACAACTGTCTCTGGCGCTAGGTACACGAGTTGCTTGGATTGCAACATCAGTTTAAGTAAACTCATGTAGCACAACTATGTAGTTTACAATCTTAAGCCAGCATTTGCGTAGAGCGTAATAGTGTGTTGACCACTTTAAAACTAAATTCTTTATGTTCAGTATTTTTGGAAAAGTTTGTTGGTTTTTCAAATTTTCTGTGATTTTGATTGCGTTTCGGGAACACTGGTAGTTTTTGTTGTGCATCACTGGACAACGCAGTGATCGTCAAAACGGTGTCGCTTCTCGATTCCATTGTTGTTACACTCTTGTAGCGCAAACCGCGTGAAAATTAGCGACAAGAATTATATTGCGACGCTTGAAATAAATTACGCGTTTCTCGTTTTTAACGTACGGCACATTTAGATTTACAAATGGGTATAATATATATGATACAGAGTTTAAAGTGTAACTTCAACGCTTCCTGACGCAAGAGTATAACTATAACAAAAGGAACATCTCAATCATACACAACATTTCAATAGCTTTGCCAACTCGACGGTGGACACGAGGTAGTCTGACGATTGCCCGTGTGGTAACGCCTCTTTTCCTATACTTTAAAACAGTGGTTCCCAACCTTTTTTAGTGTCGGGGCCAAATTTCAAATTTTAGAATACGTATGGAGCCGCATGAAAACACACTGCTTTATAAAAAACAGTGACGTAACAATAGCAGCCTTTTCACAACTTTCCTTGCCTCTAATCTTAACTATGAAGTAAAAACTCTTTTCCCAGCCTTCAAACTAAGCAAGGGTAATTTCAGAATACTAATTTTTTTATTAGAATCAGATTCTAATATTTTTAGGGGATTTTCAAAGGTCAATGAGAGCCGCAAGAAGGCTAGCTGGGAGCCGCATGCGGCTCTCGGAGCCGCGGTTGGGAATCACTGCTTTAAAACATCAATATTTTAATTATACCCAAATGATGGCCTGAGCTTATTAAAATGTATAAATAAATAGCAATAAATCCCACCCGAAATGAAATTAATAAATTCACCAAATCGTTTTATTTGTGCAATATTAATAGTTCCAATAGCCAGTTTTATGCGAACGGTATGTTTTTGAATTTTGATATTATCAAGATGTATTGAATCAAATTCTAGTTTTAATGACAATATACATGAACTAGACACATCCATGACCAAGATATCAATGGTACTTGTGACGACACACTTAAAACCAGTATAACTCGTTGATTATTATAAGGTTTATGTTTAAAAGGATTTAATAAGGGCCAGCCTGCAAAAATGATTTATGACACAAATTTGACAGAATATTAGAGGATCATCAAAAAGTCAACAGATATTAATGAAAGTTGGTCTGAAAGACTGTTGATTTTTTAAAGTTTAGTTGAAAATGTTTGTTCGCGTGTTTGCAATGCGGTAACAAATGATACACTAAGCTGAAATCGTAATAGATGGGGTGGGCGGGCATAAAATGATAAAAGGTGCAAGTGAATCATATTCGCTAGGAAGATCGGATCAGGGATGGTACGTTTACACACACGGGTATTGTTCCTCACACGACAGGTACGTGTGCCACGAGAAATATATAGTGGGTGCACGTGTTGCGGTGGGTTAAAGCGTCGCCTTTCAACCGGAAGGTTGCAGATTCGAAACTGGTCATACCTAGTCGGCTGTGTCCTTAACCGAAAGGTTGCAGGTGCGAAACTGGTCGCTATAGCTATAGTCGTTGTGTATTTGGGCAAGGCACTTTACGGACATTGCCTGAACCCAGCGGATTAATAGGTTCTACTAAATTGAAGGAATGTGTCTATCATACACAACACACTCCAATAGCTCAGGTAACACGACAGTGAGCGCAAGGTGATCTTACGATTTCCCGTGTGTTAACCCCCTTGGTATTCCTATTCACGGGGATAAACATAATTATCCTATCCTATCCACGTTTTCTTGCACAGGCAATGCTCGCTATGTACCTGGTCCAAACACACAACTAATCTTTCCAAGCAGATGTTACTTAAACCAACAGGTCGTTTAGTTAAACGCAAGCGGGATTCACCCTATTCATCGCACTTTAATAGCCACGGTATAATTACAACGGGCTGGGCTGGGCAATAACCAGTGACAAATACAACAGAATAGAAATAACACATTTATCCAATTTGTATTAAAATAATATTTGATTTCGTTAAAAAGCAATCACTTTCAGTTTCTTATTTAAAATATATTTTTAGTTTCTTATTTAAAATCAAATCGTAATCTTGTGAATTATATTTCAAAGATTAAAACTTGTTGCTGTTTTACAAGACACAAAATACTAGTTTCAATAGACCCACCTTAAAAGAAGGATTATTTTTTAATAGTTAAAGTGAATGAGAAAAACCTCATAACGCATAACTTGTAGTTAGTTACTAATAATTAAAACACACAAAAAAAACAAATTACCTTCAAATTTGGCCTCTGCTTCGTTTCAATTCTTGAATATAAAACGTGTTCTTTTGTGCTGCGATTATTCCTTAATTGTGAAGTCACAAAGACACCATTATCACGCAACAGTGTAGCATTGATACTGTTTATCTCTGGTTTTAATAAGGAGCGGAATTAAAATTTGAATCCGGAATTAATGAATTGGCACAGCTGGGCTAATTAAACGCTTATCGCGGTATGACGTCATTTTAATGTGACGTCATAAAATAATAATTCCATATCTGCACAGGTGTGTTGGAATGAGCGCGATTCGCGCGCATAAATAATGGAAAGCATTCGATAGTTTCCGGACAATTGATCTTTCGACGTCCGAAGAAAAACTTCTATGACGTCATAGACAAAAAGTTCTCAGAATCGACGGATTCGATTTGACAGGTGGCGGGTAATATTTTAATCAAAATTATTTTTGTTGTTTTTTCACGTCACTGGTTTCCACGCAATGTTGACTTAGAACGCTTGGTTGGTTTTCGCTCACAAACAATCAACTTAAAAACAAAGAGGTTTTTAATTAAGATAGGCTCTGGGCATGGTATGTTATATTGACAATATATTTTGTTATCTTAAACTGTTTCTGTAGTGAGAATTTATTAAAAACATTGTCACTACAAAAATGTAGCTATAACATATTTATTTTTAGTAAAAATAATATAACATATTTATTTTTGGTAAAAAATCTGACATTTATATATTACAATAAAATTTCCTAATGAATAATCAAAGTTGTTATTTTGTTATGAGTATAAAGACTAGCTGTGTTACAACATTTAAAACAGTAGGTGGTAATCATAGCCCATTAGAACAAATTAGTGGTACTTATGACTTCATAAAGGGTCGGAAGATCAAAAGGTTAAAACTAAACACTCGTTTAAACATGGCCAATGTGGTATTGAATTGCTTATGGGGAAGCGCTTTTGCTAATAAGTTGGACTTTTAGTCGTGGCCGAATGATTAACGCGACCGATACATATACCGACTCTTATAAAATAAACGGTTCTAGTAACGAGCCCATCATGGGTTCGAAACTTGGATCAATAAAAAAAAGATTGTGAGAGCGGCAGTGTGGCCGAACTGGTTAACGCGACCGAAGAAAAAATGGAAATTGCACCAAAATTATGTAAACTGGTTCTAATCCTGGCTCCAACACTAATCTTAACACAACAACTAACCAACTATAACCTAATTACTTACACTAACCTAAATGTCATATTCTTCATTTTAGTGTGCTGTTTCCCTACTTTCCTCTTTCCCTCTTTTTAGTTCATAACAATGCATTATCACTATTTTCTTTATACTTTAACTCGTGTTTTACCACTGGTTAAAATTTACCTTAACGCTGCACAAAAGTCTTAATAATATTAAGATTCCAATCAACTTTCACAATAAGACTACCATAATGCAAAAAGTTTCTCCTGCTTTCAGCGATATACCAGTTATACCCCCACCTACAATATGCAGGTGACTTACTGCTTTAAGTACCTGACATCGCAACATCTGTCTACCAACAACATACCTGTGGGCTGGCTGAAATGTTAGGATACCATAACCGGGTGTATTTCATACTCGATTTACGGCGAAGTCTTGAGCCGAGTTAACGCTTAGGAACAAACAAGTTGATAACCATATTCAAGAATTGTGTTTTATCGGGCTAAATATCAAGCCAACAAATCCGTAAGACAAACAGTAAAGAGGAAAATAGAAAAAACTGATAAAACTATGGACACTAATTCTAACCCCCAACTCTAATCTCAATTCTAACCCTAAATATAACCCTATCCTAAACACCAATCATAAACCCATAATCCTTATTTTAGTGATCAGTTTCTCTTTCTTTCCTTCCCGTTCGTTTTCCTCGTTATACTGTTGGATTTATTAAGGCAAAACTTTCGCTTTCCAGCTAGCCTGAGCCTTTTACTTGTCTCTGTTACGTCACAACCATAGTGTCGGAATTATCGAAGAAAAATGTGATGACGTCGCCCAAGGCGTCCAACGAAGCTTTCGAAGCGAGGTTTAACGACTAATTACGTCATTCTCAACTCTAACTTTTGTGATGAAATCTTTAAAAGACGGAAAATTCCATTGTTTTGTAACAAGCGTGCGAAAAAAGATATAGTGACACCTATTTAAGCGTTAAAATACCATGAAAATAGCCAAAATATTGTTTTTTTTCGATTTAGGTATTTCGAAAGAACGTCTACCAGAAATAATATTGGTATTTTTATGATACAGATCGGTTCTATATTCGTTAATATACAGGGTTTATGTACAACAAAACTTCTATTTGAACGTCACCTCTAATAGACCGCTACTATAAAGGAAGGGTTTAAAAATAGAGCGCCACCCTGTAATAGAACGCCATCATGGGGGAAGATATGAGAAATACATAAAGAAGTTTAACCTAATTTTACTCGTTTTTTTTCCAATTTTAATCAAACAGGATTATATTATTGCTGCAAAACAAATACAGTATGTTAAAATCACCATATGACTATAAATCACCACAAATTTTATTAAATGTTTCATTGAATTAAAAGTGGCATTAAAAGTCAACGTTTTTTTTGCAAGTTATGTGTTTTACCTGTAAAATCTAAGCTTGAATCTTGTTATTGTTAATAATCGTGTAGCGTTGGATTTAATTAACATTCTTAACGCAGTAGATAGCGCGTTTATCACAAGACAGGTTACCTGCTATTCACTGTAATTGGATTATGACGACATGAATTATTTATTACGTCATCGATATAGGATTCTTGGTTACGTCACTACATACCGGAATTTAAATGCCAACTTGCAAATAAAAGTCGAAATTCGACATTTAAGAAATATTGCATTAAGTATGATTTCTCTTAACTCTTGCCGTGACATGGTATAGCGGTCGTAGTCTAGCAATAATCGCTCCAAATATAATATCGCTGTGTATGCGATAGCTGCGTAAGTTAAAAAACGAAACCTGGCAAATTAATATACTGAATATGGTATCCAGATAAAAAAAATCTTGTTAAAAATGTTTTTAACTAACTCGAACTAATATTAAAAACTGTAATTTTTTACTTTATAACTAAGATTGCCCAAAACTAACGCTGTTTATTGTGTAACAATCTCCTTTTATATGCAATAGCAAAAGCTAAAATGCGAATAAATATACTGAATTGGATATCTAGAGCTGTTCACAACAGTTAAACGTTTTACTAACTCAAAGTTACAAAAAATACTGCATGATTACTAAATTTCAAAGTAAGATTGCAAAAACTAACACTGTATAGTGTACACGGGATACCGCACTTGTTTACCATATACTGTCTGCTTGTTCGCAATTAAAGGTGCAATAAATGTACTTTTAAACTATAACGAGGGTTTAACTGTGCAGACTGCTATTTATATTCCCACAAAAAGCAGATCAAGTTTGCTGCAACTATTGAAATACGATAACCTGCTGACGTAAAAACTAATCAGGCGAATCCTGGATCTGCCGGTTTATAAGGGGCTACACTAAAAAAAGGGAAAGAGGGAAACTTCTCAATAAATGTATAAAAACTAAAACTAATTGTAACCCTGCCCTAAACACTTATCTTAACCCTAAAACTAACTTTAACCCAAGCCCAAATAGTAACCCCAACGCCATAATCTTTATTTAAGTGAGCAGTTTCCCTCCTTCCCATTTTTCCTTCTTGTAGTTTTTCCCCTTTATAAACACCATCAAGGCCTGGGGTAACGTAAAATAGCAGTTCGACTAAAAAAAGGTTAAATTCCTTTTGTCTATAGTGCACGGTTTGATTGCAAACCCTTTTATAAAGTCCCCTCTTATTATTAAAATGGTAGCGTTTTTAAACTTTCCTACATACCTTTCTTCTGTCCTTACTGAATGAATTTTTAATTTTTTAAGTAATATTGTTAGGTTAAACGATGTTTATAATCTTTATAAAAAAAAGTCAAATGACTCCATTATAACCAGACCTTTTCTAAATTACATAAACGTTAAATGACAACAAAAACATTTGCACAACTTTTTTTTACCTCTGATGGGCACTAAAACCGTTTTTGATGCAAAAATTGTTTTTTGAATCAGTCGCCTTAACCATTCGGTAACATAAGCGTTTTTATATATACAAACTCTAATATGTTTGCAGTCAAAAAACAACCACACCACAGCTAGGATTTTCTACAGTTTTCAACAGCTAAATAATAATCGTGAAAAACTTTAGAACACAAGATTAGCAAAACGGCAAGACAAAACTCGTAACGCCTGAATGATTTCAAATTATTCCCTTGCGTAATAATAGAGCATTCTTCGCATTTTTGCATTTATGCATCGCAACCTGGTATTAAAATTGCTTCTGTAAATTTATCTTAATTTGTTAACAAAAATTGAATATTATCTTTACAACTAACTATATGTTTTACTACTTTGTCCTTGTACTTTTGTTTATAATGCTTCATATCGACTAATATATATTCTGTTTTCTAATACTTCATTATTATATATAAAAAGCAGTAAAAACTTTTAATATAATCTGAAAGAAATTACAAAAAAAACAGTTGTGTCTAATGACTAATCTGCTTGCATTTGTAGAAAAAAAGGTTTGCAGAAAACCATTTCGTTTTTATTTTAAAATATAAGAACATATATTTTACAATGTCAGTTATTATATAAATGAATATTATAGCAGTTTTAACACCCTGAGTTCTGAAGTTTTTCTTCTGTTTCTATATTTTTTTATAATTTATTGCGCAAATTAACAAAATGCGTTTTAAACTAAACTTTATTTTATTGTCGCGAAAAAATATAAATTCTAAGTTTCCTTCCAGTAAGAGCACCTATCTGTACAAACGGACAGTTATGCGACGATAGCAAATGGAGTGAAAGCGTATACTTTAAACATCGACAGAACGGAAATCATACATTTAGAATTAAGTCAGTCGTAACTTCCTGTTCGAATCGCGCGATTCGTGAACGAAGGCTTTTATAACGTCATAATCAAATGTCTTGTTTGACCAACTACGTGGGTAGAAGGAATTCTGAAATTACTCAAGCGTGACGGCCAAATGTGACGTCACAGTAAAAAGTTTTTGAACGAAATTCCTGAAATTAACGTTCCGTTACAAGTTGGGCTGGATTATTCATGTTTCATTACCGTGAATGGGTAACGTAAGAGGTGTTACCACACGGGCAATCGTCGGATTACCTTGCGAATACGCAAGGGGTGTTACCACACGGGCAATCGCCAGATTACCTCGCACCGACCGTCAAGTTACCGCACCTATTGCAGTGTGGGGG
>CH001357.1:614615-627045 GCA_000149265.1 Ciona savignyi | reverse complement strand
AGACATTGGTTAAAGTATCCGACAGTTACAGTTACCAATCTTTCAACTGAATTTTTAACCATCTGAATACAAATGCCAAAAAAGTTTTCAAAACAGTATTGCCCAAACGCTTAAAAGATATAAATACTAATGGTTGGTGATGCTTGAATTTTAAATCTGGAATCACTACTTTATAGGTTATTTTCCTTTCCAAACATAGCTTGACCATTCCTTACAATGTCCACTCATATATTATTTTTATGACTATTTACATACCCAGCAAAGCAAATATGTGACCATGGTATTTTGAAAACGCCCTTCTACGTCAATAAACGTCATTGTCACGCAACAAGAAAACAATCCATCGGTATGTCAATCAAAACGAGAGTATATAGTTTCCAATGTCATAGTTTTTAGGTTGTATTTTTGCTAAATGATTTTGCTGCTGATTTGTTAGAACAGGATATTCATGTTTATCCCCGTGAATCTGAAAACACAAGGGGCGTTACCACACGGGCAATGGTCAGATCACTTCGCGCCCACCGTCGGGTTACCGGAACTATTGCAGTGTGTTGCGTATGATTAACACTTTTAGTTTTAATAGAACCATTAGTTCACTAGGTTTCGGCGTTGTTTTATAAATGCTTTGCCCAAGGACACATCCGCTAAGCTTTAGTGGACAGTTTCACTTATAAACAGCAGCAATGTTTCAGTAGATTACAACACATTGCAATAGCTCAGGTAACCCGACGATGGGTTTGAGGTAATCTGACAATTACCCATTTTATAACGTCCCTTACATTTCCCATTGAGTATAAAACTGTATTTCTAGTAAGAATACAATTAACACTTCCATCCAATCACTTTAATATCTTCGGTTACCAGACACAGGTACATTTTAGCGTGCTAGGTTTAGAAGTCTTGATGAGCTCACCACAAAGACTGTTTTATATCGAATTCGGTATATGTATCGGTCACTAACTATTCGGGCCACAAAGTAGTAATAACCCCAGCGTATTTTATTTAATTATAACGTTTTGCCATATTCCCGAAACTAGTCGCTTGCTTGGGCAAGGCACTGTACGGACATCACCTGAACCCACCGGATTAATGGGTTCCACTAAATAGAAGAATTGTCCCAATTATACAAAACACTGCAATAGCTCCGTTAAACCGACGGTAAACGCGAGGTGAGCTGACGATTGCCCGTGTGTTAACCACTTGGTTTTCCCACTCATGGGGATAAACATGAATATCCTATCTCTTGCACCCTAATAAAATCAAATTATAATGTAACATAGGTAAGTATAGCCACATAAAAATTTATTTGCGATAATAGAAAAATGTAACAACTTTTCAACTTGAGCTGGGGCGAGGTACAAAGTCTATTAAAAACTTAGTAAAATCTGTTTGGGACCATGCAAGATTGACGTTAAGGCTGCTAAACTTATGTTAGCAAATGCACTTTGGTGCGTTGGTGAAAAGTTAATTTAAACTATAAAAAAAGAAATGGAAATATGTTAAATAAGTTTTATAGACATTTAGTATATTGAAAAAGACAAAATTGTAACCAAAAATTATTATAGCTAAAATTAATTCTAAAATTTAGAAAATAGTTTTTGAGGTTATTTTTTGTTGAGAATAGGTCTGGAATTTTTTATTGACAACTTCAATGAATTCCTATTTATACACGCGCACAGTGAAAATTGTCTATTGTGTGGAATCACTGCTGTGTATAAAATTCGAATGTGTTATCGGCAATTAGCATTGAAAAATCAGGTTTCGAACGCACAGAATTTTTCTTGCTGGGCAACACTGGGATTTGCAGTGATGCGCAATGTTTTTTCAAGTGTGAACTTCGTACACTGCTAGAGGAAATAATCAGGCAAAGGTTTTTTAACTGGCAACCCTCTGGTTTCTTGTGGCGCGGCCTCGAAAATAATAAATTCACGCTTTAAATGTTCATCAAGAGCAAAAATGGCCGCCACGTTCCCACACCTGGAAAATTAAGATTAATTATCTCTTTGACCGAGAAGCTTGGTGAGATATTGCATCGCCTTTCAGCCAAATGGTTTCTGGTTCGAAACTGGTCACTAGCTAGTCTGTTGTGTCCTTGAAAAAGACACTTAGTGGACATTGCCTGAAACCAGTAATTAATAGGTTCTAATAAAACCTTAGGAACGTCTTAATTATACACAACACACTGCAATATCTCCGGTAACCTGGCGGTGGGCGCGAGGTGATCTGATTGCTCGTGTGTTAACTTTTCCATGTTTACTCAACGATAAGAATAAAACACAAATATCCTATCCTAAATACTTTTAAGCCAAGTATAAGACTCATGGGGAAAACTCAACTAACAAACATATAAGACCCTATATCAGAGATTCTTAAACTGGGGGGTGTGAATTGTGAAAGCTTCACAAGGGGGGGGAGCATGACAGTGAGAGATTGGTCTAACAAACGCAGCATATATTCGATGTGCGTTGTCTTTAACAAAGCCTTAAATTAAATGACCAATTTCCCCAAAAACAGTTGCATCCTTTACACTAAGAAGGAAAATGGCAAATAAAATATTGTTCTATTTTTCCTGAGTTTGATTTTTAAGGTTAGGTGAGGCGTGAGCATATATGACAAACGTCAAAGGGGGGCACGAATAAAAAAGTTAAAGAACCACTGCCCTAAATAAAAATCATTCCAACCCAATTCAACCCACGGTGATGATTGCTTGAAAACCCATCCAACCCACCTGTAGCAGTAATTGGGGGCCGACCATACAGTGAGCACGGTTTCATTGAAATGCCACTTAAACCCTTCCATCACAAGTTGATGGGCTCTGCATATCATGTCGATGTCGTTTTGATGGTTGAAGTTTGACACCACGTCCGAACCGAATAGATACCCAGCCCCGCGGGGACTTACCCCCCACCCCGTCGTATCTGTATAAACAGGGGAATTTATGACACAAAATATCGGGAGGGTTATACAAGAATCAGTAGTATTAGAACCGGTAACCATCCAGCCATACAACCATCTAGCCACTAGGGATGCACTAACTAGAATATCGAATCTTCCGGATTCGAATCCTACGGGATTCGAATCCAAATATTACGTTTATTTCGAATATTTGGATTCGAAATAATATACATTGCACATTAAGAAACTATAATTGCATGGAGTTCCTTTTTATTTCCATTGTACATATTGCAGCAGCGTTGATTACAATGGATATTATAAAATAAGTATGTAATCACACTGGCCAAAGAGGTAGTCAGCGGCAGCAGAAATTTTTGACGATCTTGCCACTTTAACTCGAGTTTGCTTTTTAATATAGAATAGGATTCGATATTCTGGATTCGAAATAACTATTCTAGAATACCAAGATATTCTAGTTTGTGCATCCCTACCAGCCACACAACCATCTATCCAGCCACACAACCATCCAGCCACACAACCACCACCACAATGAATTACCTTCCGGATCCGACCACAACAGATCGCACATGGGGCCATCGTGTGGAACTTCTTGTTTCCGATCGATCGTTCGAATCTGGCGGAAAATTCATCGTCAATTCCAAGTATTCAATAAACTGGGTATTTGTGTGGTTATAACTGGGTATTCAATAAACTGGGTATTTGTGTGGTTATAACTGGGTATTCAATAAACTGGGTATTCATGTTGTGAAACTGGGTATTTATGAGGTAAAATGGGAATTCATGTTGTGAAAAGTATTTTGGTACCGCAATTTATGGTAAAATGCTGGAACCCTTTTTGCCAATTTGTTTAAATTATTTTTTTGTCTTTTTCTATATTTTAGAAGAGTGTTTCTTTAAATAATGTTTTAAGAATAGCAAAAACAAAAAAATGAATTATGTTTGAAACAAAAACTAACTGTTTGGCTTTTCTCTATGCTCTAATTTTAGTTCCGATATGTGCTTTTTTAATTATTGATTTTTTAAAATTTTAATAAAATATTCAATCAAACACGCTAAATTAGCTTCATCAAACACAAATTCGGCGCTAAGTGATCTTACAATTATCCGTGTCATAAAGCCCATCTATCCGACCCCCCAAAAAACATGACAATTATATTCTCCTAACAAACAAATCGGTAACCAATACACACCATGGATAATATTTGAATAAGAAAATGAAAGAGGTTATCAAGTAAAATATGTTGTCTTGATTTACCATATTGTTTAAATAAGATACTAAAAATACTTTTTTATGTGAAATATATATAGGCCTATTGATTTAAAAATATTGGTGGGGTGGCTTTTATTTCCATATATTTTCATATATTTTTTATATACTAGATTTATGTTGGATTGAATCAGGGGCCAAAAATTAATCAAATTTCGGACGAGCAAGAATTCACTTGTGTGAAAGCTCTCGCGAGCAAATCTTTCACGCTAGTAACGGAAGTAATTATAGGCTCCAGTATTCGGATGCGCCATATTGTAAAATAAAAACAGTCGCAATGATGAGGATTTGTTTTTTATTCTCCAATACGCCAGTTCAATGGAAAATGGTCGTGGTAAACGTAAATTAGTTTTTTATTTGCAAGAGTAAATTCTAACTTTTGTTTACATACATACTTTCCATGTATTTTGTTCCAAGTATATTTTGTTATATTGCATTAAATAAGATAAAGCAATGTGAAACAAAAATACCTGGTCGAGGGTTTGTATAGACGGGGATAACCCTCCATGGACGCAGAATATCCGACCATCGATGATTGCAGAGAGACTCAAATAATCGAAGATCTCGGTGCAATAGCGCCACACGGTGATAGATCCGTACTTCCGAAGGCACTCATCATAGAAACCATAAACCTGTGGTAAATTTGGAAGATGTGACATCAAATATAGCAAACTTTATTGTTATAAATAATTTATAAAACAATGATTTTTTAATTAACACACAACATTAAAGTTGTTAGTGGTCAATTTGGAAGATGTTTCGTAAAACTGACGATTACAAGATTGTTGGAAAAAAATAATTTAAAACATTTTATAAATTTGGGAGGTAGAGGAGGGTTATTCAACTTTGTCCTACTAACCTTCTTGTGATCTGATCAAAATATGAAACAATTTAATAGCACATATGTTAAAAATAGTGGTAGAAAACTTTATTGGTATAAATAATTTTTAATACATTGATTTTTTTATTAACACACAACAATAATTTTTTTTTTTTAATTTTTAATTTAAAAAAAAATTTTTTTTTTTTTTTTTTTTTTTTTTTATTTATTTTGCATAACTGTCTGTATTTCTGTATGAGGTTACGTTGCACTGGTACCATGTAAGATGCTAACATGTGTTACTCGCATAAATTATTTAATTGTATTTTCACAAATTATTTATTGGTATAAATAACTATTTAAGTATGTTTTCTACAGAGAATTTGAACAGTTAAGCACATACTAGAAATGAAGTTTCACTTACTTAAAAAGAAATAATAAATTTCATAAATGAATGTTAAGCAATTCCAAATATTTGGTACCAAAGAAGTTACAATTGCCACTGCCTGCTTCCACATTTAGCAGGAATTATACAACATATATATCTTAATTCAGCAAATTCATCTCATAGGGGAAACTAAATTGAGGGAAAGAGGGAAGTAGGAAAACTGTTCACTAAAACAAAGATTATAGCATTTGGGTTAGTGTAAGAGGTGGGGTTAAACTTCTGGGGTTGAGATTAATGTTTGGGGCAAACTTCTCTTGTAACGACTGTGTTTGTAGTTATAATTACAATTGTGATACACTAACAAAATTCTTTGTTTGTTGAGTACTGTGACATAATATATCTAATTAACTTACATCAATTCGTTCCTTATATCCCAATATTGTTACAATATAAACGACTAATTGATTTGTTTAGTATTTCATGAATAATTTATGCAAGTATGCATGGGACAAATATAATAATTTGAGATTTATAGAGTACTTTTCATGGCGTCAAGTTTCGAACCCATTTGTTCATACCCAACTGTTTCTTAAGTTGTCCATAAAGTTTTAAGCCCTACTGAATTGCGAAATATCATGAATACCAATATAACCAAAGCATGAACTATCTTTTTTGTCTATGTTTCGAACCCCTTAGCCTCGTCATTAAGTCTGTTTTATATAGAAATCGGAAAAAGGAACGGTTGCGTTAAACCATTTTTCATACCATGTTCGAAATTGTAAAATATTGTAATACTTATTTTCTAACATGATTTTATGTGTGAAGCGTGTTTTATAGACTGTCATCACACATGGGGATCTGTATGAAGTATCTGATGAGCTATACCTGTATGTATTTGATCAAGGTTTTGTAGAAATTTGATGAGCTATATTACCTGAGTGATCTGCCTGCTTTCATGGTTTCCCCGTATGAGTACAATCCGATCCGGGTATCTTACCTGGATATGGTGGGGAGATACATTATGGTTAGGGCTTCCTAAACTTTTAGGGGTTGTGCAATAGAGTTTTGGGGTCGTAAAGTGTACATTAATCAATTTACTACTATATCTGTTATATATAATTCGATCTGTTTAGGACTTTAAACCTAAGAAGGGCCTCAGAAATTTTTAATAATTTGCAAATGGTTGCGACAGCTTAAAAGTTGTAAAGCCCTGCGTTATTTTCATCAATATAGCTCATTTGGTTAGTGCGTCATCTTTTAGCTGAAAGGTTGTTGGATCAAAACCAGCTGCTGGCTTAAGTGTCCTTGGGCAAGACACTTAACAGCCTAAACTCAGTGGAAGTTTTGAGTATTTGTTGCAGTCATAATAAATCATGACTCATCATTATGACATCATATGATGGCATGCGTTTAACTCAAATTAGTGTCAACCCACACAAAATTTAATTCACGCTGTAAATTTAAAACTTAATGTGGGTTGAATAATAGAACACCTGCATAGGAACTGTCGGTATGATAAAGCTTGATAGCTCAATCAATAAGAGTAAAAATTCTGAACTAGTTTCTAGCTAGTCATTTGTGTCCTTGAGCAAGGTACTTACCGGAAATTACCTGAACCCAGCGGATTAATGGGTTTTGCTAAATTGAAGGAACATGTAAATCATACCCAACATATTGTAATAGCTCCGGTAACCCGACGGTGGGCGTGAGGTGATCTGACGATTGCCCGTGTGTTAACCTCCTTTGTTTTCCCATTCACAGGGATAAACATGAATATCCATTCCCACAAATAAAGCACGAAAACAGAATCACTGGATAGCACACTTCACACCAACCTTCAAAGCCAGCAGCAGAAGGAATGTTTCAACACTGTAGAATCCGCGATCGACAAAATCTCCCAGGAAAAGATAATTGGTGTCGGGCATATCTCCTCCCACTTTAAATAGCTCTGTGAGGTCATAGAACTGTCCGTGTATATCACCACATACCTAGGAATGTGAGGTGAAAGTGAAGAACGCAAAAATGTTGAGAAAAATAAATTTAAAATTGTTTATAAATTTTGGAGGTAGAGGAGGGTTATACAACTTTACCTACTAACCTTCTTGTGATCTGATTAAAATATGAAACTGGTATTTTAATGGCGCAAATGTCAAATTATCAAAATGAGAGAATCATAAAAAAATGACATTTATTTTAGCATGTTACAGACCATAGGCTTATGGCTACTTAAACGTAATAAAACAAGAATGCCATGTGATTATACAACGGTCACTTTAAAATAAAATATTTTAAAAGAAGTAGAAATATATTTAGTAGTTAATGGCAGGGCCCGATAAAAATTCTGGCCGTACTGGAACCGGTCTTTTTGACTAAGAACCGTACCGTGACAAAAATCAACAATAAATTTAACTTTGCGCGGCTTTAAAGTCGGATACGACGCACTAACAGTGACATTAAAATAATTCAGACCGAATCGTGTCTTTTCGATATAAATGATAGGCCTACAGTTTAAAAGAACAAAATACAATAATACCAAATGAGGAAATACATGCGATTGCGAGACACGCGCTCCATATATGTATCTAATTAAATTTGGCGAATTGTCAACTCAGCAAATCGGGGTGCGAGGATCAAAGCGACGTAGTCTCTCGGAGATTTGATTGACAGCTGGCTGCTGGCGTAATTGAATTTTAAGTTTAAGTTTTGTGTTAGAACGTTGTAATTTGATAAAAACTTGATAAAACTGCCGCTGTGCGCTTTGAAACTATTTTGTTTTTGAATTTTTTTTTAAATCTCGAAAATTTAGTACCCATATGTAGCACGATATTCAGAGCGTGCTAAATCGTAAATTCTGCCCGGAATATCCAGTGATAATCTCACCGATTTTGGTTGTTTTATGCAATACTGTATATTCTTAAATTGTTTCCCACGTGAGCATACTTTCCGCGTTTTTTTTAGCTTTATAAATTGATACTTTAGGAACAGTCTACGTTTGCTAATCGGCGTGGAAATATAGGAAACCAAAATAACGTTAAAACCAATTCGTTGTATTGACTAGATTTTATGCCTATAATGACGCAATATTTAATGTTATCAAAACGCAATTTTATTGTAGTAGGTGGAATTAGCGTTTTATTTGTCGTTGCTTTTACTAATCAAAGTGTAACTTAGACGTTATTAAGGACTATGCTTTGTTTATTTCGGACCATTGTTTTACTACCTGCTATTCTTCAACATTTTTTGATAGCGATTTTGCACCGAAAAAAAAAAATATTAACGCTAATTAGTAGTAAATATACCGAACGCATTTGATAATACAGTAGATGACGACTTGCCTCTTTTTTATTGATCAAGAAAAGTGTTATATAGGCTCTTTTTTATTGATCAAGAAAAGTGTTATATAGGCTCTTTTTTATTGATCAAGAAAAGTAGTATATAGGCTAAAATACAATCAAACGAAAAAATGGTAAACTTCAAGAAAGCAATGAATACGGAACTTGCAGTCCCAACATGCAAAAACAACAGCAATGGATAAGTTTTCGAACAAAGATAGGGTTTATTCGCAGCGTTCTGTACTTTTATACCTACCGTCTCTTACAGCCTAAGTTATACGATTAGATATAATTACGATTAGTTTGTTGTGTGGTTTATCGCAGGTCGCGCACAAGTTAATCGGCGTAAAAATAAATGAAAACTTAGCGTTTTTTTTCGGCAGAACAAAGCCGTACCGCGGACCGATTGGCCGTACGGGAACCGCGTTCCCGGATTCCCGACTTTATCGGACCCTGGTTAATGGGGATGACACCTTAAATAACACTGTTAATTTCTAAATTACTTTTGCCAACACAAATACATTGGTGAATTAGAGTTTCCCATAAAAGGTTACAGGCTGGAAACTAGTCACAAGTTAGTGGGTTGTGTCATTAGGCAAGGCACTTTGTGTACATTCCCTTAAATAATTGGATTAATAAATTCTACTAAATTTAAAAGGAACGTTTCAATCATACACACACACTGTAATAACCCACAGTCAGATTTAATATAATAATTGCTCATGTTATATTGAACCTTTTGTTTTTCCGTTCCAACACAAAATATCCTATACCTTTGACAATTATGTAAATTTTAAATAGGATAGGATAGGATATTAATGTTTATCCCCGTGAATGGGAAAACCAATGGGGCTAACACACGGGCAATCGTCGGATCACCTCGCGTCCACCGTCAGGTTACCGGAGCTATAGTAGTGTGTTGTATAATTAAGACATTCCTTTAATTTGGTAGAACCCATTAATCCGCTGAGTTCAGGCAATGTCTGTTAAGTGCCTTGCCCAAGGACACAACCGACTAGCTAGCGACCAGTTTTGTACCGGAAACCATTCGGCTGAGAGGCGCCGCACTAAACCACTAACCCGTCGGACATCCAAGCGTCACCAACAAAGCACAACTTACGATGACTGGTGAATCGACACGCTGAACGTTACTCTCTTCAACCAATATCTCCCGTGCTTTCGCACACAGCGCTTTTACTTCGCTTTCTTTGATGATTTCACATCTTTTCAGTTGCTCAATTTGCCTATCAAGATCGCCTGTCTCAGCCATGCTTTTATTTATACCTACAACAGTATAAGGGTCAAACAACTAGCAGCATTCCACCATACATCACATGCAAGCCACAGCAGATACAACGAATACAAAATGAACTTCAAGTGCCGTTAGGGAATTTAGGCAAACAGCACAAACAATAGGCACAGTTGCACAAATTTCGAGCTTTATCATACAGCACACTATGTGTTACATCAAATGAAATACAAAATGAACTTTTACACTAATTTTGAATTCAAGGAAAACCATAACAGACACAGTATGGAGTTACACACATTTTGAGCATCATTATTTTTCATCATGTGTTACATCAAATGGAATAATTGGCGTAAACACACGATCTAAACTGGTGAAGGTGTAATAAGTAGATAACAATTAAAGGAGTGTAGGTCACTTTTAAACAGAAAAAAATATTGTGCTTCATTATTATTCATCAATAGAAAATAATTAAATAATTTGGTGTAATATTGGTAAAAACTTTTTATCTAAATTTATTTATTTTTTATTTAGTAACTTGGCCTATCCAAGAAAATTGTTGCTATTAAGTTAATAGGAAATTTATTTAATTTATCAATGTAAAATTAATTAATTTTTTTTACGCAACTAAACAGGTTGTTTATTTCCAGTGTTAACATCGCTGATGATGATGAAAAGTTACTAATTGGTCGGTGCAGCCGATCCAGTCCCTTCCCCTCCCCCTGCCTTCTTCGATCCCGACACAATATCGTCGATTCTAAGCAGCAACATTGCCGTCTCCATCGCTGTCTTGTAAGTTTGAAGTTTCACCGACAACGGCTCCCAGACGTCGAGTTCTTTCATGTCCACGATCTTCCCTGTTTCTCCGTTTACTCCCCACGATTCGTTTCCGTCCGTAGCGTGCTTTGCTCGAAGCGCAGTGATGGTTCGGATGGTGCTAGCTCCACAATTCTGTATCAGCGTGCGTGGGATGACCTCCAAAGCATCAGCAACCGCTCTATACGGCCACTGTTCGACTCCGGTCATCGATTTTGATCTCTCCTTCATCCGTTGCGCGACAGCCATCTCAACAGCGCCACCACCTGGTAGAAGTTGCGGGTTGATCATCACATTCCTTGTAACTTGCATCGCATCTTGCAGATTCCTCTCAACCTCCATTAGAATGTCCTTGCTCGCTCCACGAAGAAGAATGGTGCACGCTTTCGGCTCCTTGCATTTTGTGATGAACGTAAAATACTCCTCACCGAATTTTCGAACCTCGAAAAGTCCGGCTCCTGTGCCGATGTCCTCCTCTCTTATCTCCTCTGTTCTTGAGCACACAGTGGCACCGCATGCACGAGCAATTCGATTGTTATCGGATTTCCTCACTCTCCGAATTGCAGTTATATTCGCTTTGTTCAAGAAATATTGCGCCAAGTCCGAAATTCCTTTTTCAGTGAATATTAAATCAGGTTTAAAAGCGATAATTTCGCTCGTGACCTGTTTGATGAAGTTCTCCTCCATTTGCAGAATTTTCTCAAAGTCCGTTTCTTGACTTAGCTCCATATCCGTCTGGCTTTCGCCTTTCTGATATTCGAGAGAGCAGTCAAGGAGCAAGATCCTTGGGTTTTCAATCTTCCTCCTCATAGCTGGATGTGTTATATCCTTGTTCAACATCACGCCATCCAGGACCTCCGAATCTTCCAAAATACCTCCGGGAACCTTTTCAACCTTCGCATATCGCTTGATATCAATTTCCCTACGACCGGTGCCCTGGTTTTCAAGAACAACAGTCGACACGGACTTGATAGCCATATCGCATGCTAAATCCGCCCATTTATTGATAAACTTGGTCCCGATGGCGCTTTTAACGATCTTTCGCATCTCAGTCTTCTTTGTGAGGTCCACGTCGACACTTAGTTCATTCAGTATCTCCTGCATGTCATCGAGTGCTTTGCGATACGCGGCGATGATCACGGTCGGATGCATCTTCTGCTCCAGGAACTGCTGCGCTGCCACCATCATCTCCCCAGCGAGGATGATAACCGACGTCGTTCCGTCTCCCACCTCCTCATCTTGTGTCCGGCTGATCTCGATCATAGTTTTTGCAGCCGGATGTTGAACTGTGATCTCCCGTAGAATCGCGTTTCCGTCGTTCGTCATCACGATCCCCCCCATCGGGTCCATGAGCATTTTTAACATTGATCTCGGGCCCAAACATGTCCGGATTACGTCTGCGATCGTCTTTGCTGCTTCAACATTTCCGAGTTGGACTTTGCGACCGGATTCGCGCTTCGAATTTTGATTGAGAACTAAAACAGGAGCAGACATATTGTGTATGGAGCTTATTCAATTAACGATAAGAAAAAATAAATTTAATTTTTATGACAGAAAAGATCTAAAAAAGATGTGTAGATGTAAATAAAGTTAACATTAGAATGAAGTAAATTGTAAAAAGTGTGTCGCATCACTAAAGACT
>CH001357.1:588823-614211 GCA_000149265.1 Ciona savignyi | reverse complement strand
AAGACTGTAAGTGGTAACTAATAAGTGAAACTACTGACTAAATTTTAACACTGCTGCCGAATCTTATCTTAAGCATTCAGAATTTTAATCATCATTTACCTCTTGCCTAACGTCGAGTTGGTGTTGCCATTGCAGTGCGTTAGGTTTTGGTAGATTTTTTTAACAAATAATTTACTTGGGCTTTTGCAAAGGGTTATTTCCAAGAACAGCTTCTTAATTAACCCTAACCCTCAAATTAACCCACCTAAAAATCCTTTAAGGCCTCAATACAATAAAGTAACTTTAACACCCAAATCTTCACTTTAGTAAGCCAGGGCTTCACTAATCTGCGGGACAGCAGGGTGGGATAAGTATTTTTGTCACCAACATAAGCGGGACAGGGTAGTATTATAAGCGGACGGTGTATATCATCATATAACCCGTCCCGCTCATATTACTGACAAAAATACTTTGTTCCCACTCTGCGATATAAAGTATTGTCACTGCAGATTATTGAAGCCCATAGTCACCACCATTTTAAAAAAACTTGTCTAATAATTAATCTGCAGAGAAGGTCCAATGTGATACCCACAAACACGGGAATGCTGCAGAGCATTTACACATATGATATCTGAGGGAAATTGTCATATCGACGTTTAACAATCATTCGAAAAAACTGAGAGCCTTACATCTTGTCCAGCTCCTGATATAACCCGTCCCGTGACAAATACACTATTCCCCGCTATTTTTGCCATGAAATAGTGTTCCACCCCTCTTTTAATCGCCCGCATAGTAGTGAAGCCCAAAATTAAAAGGGAAAGAGTGAAGTAGAAAAACTGCTCACTAAAGAAAAGATAAAAGGGGTAAGGTTGGTGTACGGGCTGGAGTTTAAGTTAGTTTGGGGTTGAGATTGGTGTTTAGGGCAAGGTCAGAATTGGTTTTCAATACAATACAATTTTTTTTCGCTGCAGCGTTATTATAGTTTTTTAGTAAGCAGTTTCCCTCCTTCCCTCTTTCCCTTCATTTAGTGCTGTCAACCATTCTTAAATTTATTAACTTACCGGACAACTTAAACCAAATTTACATTGCAAACGTTCTTTGGAAAAATTAAATTAACAGGTTAACCGTACCTCAATCAATACATAAATTCGCAAATTTTCGAAACTTTTTTCCAGAACCAAGTTTTAGTTTTTTAACGTTGTTGAGCGACAAAAGCAAGTGTTACCGTTACGGGTTGTTACCACCAAAAAGAACTTCAAACATGACGTAATTTTAATAAATTTTGTTATTTTTTATATGGTAAGAAAATAAAAATATTATTTGAGCCATAAAATATCATGAAAGCACGACAACAAAAAACTAAAGAGTGTCAACTATGTGAGAACCAATATTATTTTTTTAAATCACCACGAAAAATGTAAAATGGTCGCCTGGTTATCACATTTTATGCGCCCAAAAGTAAGCGTTTTTAAAATTTATATCAAATGAATTATTTTACTATCTAAATGTAGATTTTATAAAGGACATTTATGTTTTATTCCTGTGGATAAGAAAATACAAGGGGCATAAGCGCACAGTCAAACGTAAGCACCTATTAATCGAATGGATTATTGTAGGTTTCTTATTTGGCTGCCTTTAGACCACCGACACTCATACGGATTAGGAAATCAGACTGGATTACGCTAGGGTCCAATTGTTTAGCTTGTACGGTTAGTGCAACGCTTTTTTAACAGAACGGTTGCAGATTCGAAACTTTTTTGCTAACTAGTCGGTTGTGTCCTTGTCACTTTACGAACTTGGCCAGAACCCAAAGAGTTATTGGATCTACCAGATTAATAGAACGTCTTAATCTTACACAACACACTACAAATGCTCCGGTAATCCGACGGTGGGCGCGAGGTGATCTGACGATTTCCAGTGTGTTAACCCCCTTGCTTTTCCATTCACGAGGATAATAAACATAAATATCCCATCCATCGTATTGCTTAACAAAAAATGATTTCAATTTCAAATTGATGGTCGAAACGAAATTCAATGTATTTAGCAACGAGTGAACGACACATAGGTAAATTGGGACAGCGGCAATAATGAAAGACAACTCAGTAAAAACCAAAACATCATTTTTCAAATCAGTCTCTTCAGTAACGCCCCACAAGGCAGTGTACTAAATCAAAATTTCAGTCTTTTCAGTTAAGTAGTAATTTTGCACAATAGAAGGGCAACTGTGGCATAATAACACACTGTGATCAGTCTGCGAAGATATAATTTCGGAAGAAACCGCCAAAAAGAGAAATACGCTCCAAAACTCACGCCATATGAATATCTTGATTTATGATTGTGAGAAAAAAAAATAGTTTTTTTCCTTTTAACATTATTTTAAAAGTAAAGACAACGTTTATCTTTCGATAAATGTGTAATGAGCCACAATAAGAGCAATAGACAGGAAAAGGTAAAATGGGTTCAGGCGGAAATTGGGACCATCCCAAAGTATTTGAGATCATCCAAAGTAATGGAAACTTTCCAAAGTATTGGGACCATCCCAAAGTAAATGAGACCATCACTACGTAATGGGACCATCTGAAAGTATTGGGACCATCTCAAAGATATGAGACCATTCCAAAGTAATGGGAATATCCCAAAGTATTGGGACCATCTCAAAAATATGGGACCATGCGCGAAAGCGCGTGTGACACCTTAATACGATGATCACATCTTAGTGAGGATCTACCACCATGGCCAAGCGTGCTTCGATACTGGAAGATACTTCATCCTCGGTCTTTCCGGTCGGATTGTAAGTTCTGAGGACGATTGGAGGACCTTTGGAGGATGTTTTGGATCTTCATCATGTAGTCTCTGTGGAGGGGAGGATATGAGTTGTTTATATATGTGGATGGGAGGGTTTGCGTGGTTTATCTATGTGGATGGGAGGGTTTGAGTGGTTTATATATGTGGATGGGAATGTAGTGGGTGTTGTCGCATGGACAATCTAAGATTACTTTGTGTCCACTGTCGGGTTACCGGAGCTATTGTAGTGTGTTGTGTGTGATTGAGATTTTACTTGTTTAAACTCATTAATTCACTGGGTTTAGACCAGTGTATCTCATATGGACGGGTAAGCTAGGTGCGCCACACTTGTATTTCGTAAATTTAAGACAGAGTGTGCATATATTATAAACTACTAAATAGTTAGTGTCTAGTTCGTTTTTTTCCATTGTAAAGTTTTAAGTATTTAGAATATTGTTTTGACTTCCCATGTAAGGTGCGCTCGCTCCCGTTCGTAATTGGTCTCGGCTATGCCACGAGGGCAAAAAGATTGAGAACCACTGGTTCAGGCGATGTCTGATAAGTGTCTTGCCCAACCACACAACCAACTAGCTTTAAGCCTACAACTTTTAGGCTGAAAGGCGACTAACCCACCAAGCTATTCGGCCAGAAACCCGCGTATCCAGGCTTGATCAACAAATGTTATATTTTCAATCGAAAGGTTGTGGGTTCGAACCTGGTCACTACGGTTATGGTCAGTTATGTTCTAGGTCAAAAAGTCACTTAGCTGAAATTGCCTGAACCAAGTAGATTAATATGTTTCACCTGAAGCAACAAATCACACACTGCAATAGCTTCGATAACTCGATAGTGGGCGCGAGGTAATCTGACGATTGCCCGTGTGTTAACCCTCTTGGTTTCACAGGATAAACATGAATATTTAGGATGACATGTTGTACCCCAACAACCACACTTCATGGGTAATCCCCCATACCAACCTCGTAAGTCGAACCGACGTCTCCACCTCCGTCAATGCTTTCCCAACTTCACCTTTGTTTTCCTGCAATAAAATGGGGGTTACAGAAAGAACCCTTGGGAAATCACTGACCGACTGATTTGCTTTGTGGGTCAGTGCATAAAATCAAAATGGGGTTACAAAATGGGGAGTTACAGTAAGAACGCTTTGGGAATTATACATTCCATGTGTGTAGAAACATTCCATATGTGTAGGTAATAATCGCTTCTTATAATGCTCTGTGTGATATGGCAATATAACGTTGATTCAAACTTATTAAGCGCTCGTAACAGTAGCAATAATAAGAATTTGGGCTACATCATTATCCAATCGATTAGTTTGGTGGCTTGGTGTGCACCTTTCAGCAGAACGGTTGTAGGTTTGAAACTGGTCGCTAGCCAGTCGGTTGTGTCCTTGGGCAAGGCACTTTACAGACATTGCCTGAACCCAATGGAATAATGGGTTCTAATAAAATAAAAGAAATGCCCCAATCATCATCATAAGTCATAATTTAAAGACAAATGCATTTAAATAACTAATTTAAAAGAAATCCGTTTATTCGAATTTTTTTAAAGTTTTTGTTTATCATTTGTATTTTACTTTAATCATACAAAAAATCTATCTAAAACATTCTAAAGAGTTAAAAATTACGGCTCTATTTAAATTGCAGTGTAAAATCAATTTTAAAAATAGTTTATTTTACGTTTTTTCAGAAAAGACATTTTTGGCTTAGTAATTTAAAAAAGGGTGGGGGGGTAATAAACACCAATCAGATTGCCACACGGCCACAGTCGGGTTTCAACAGTTGCATTTATTAATATCTGTATACCCCCCGCATATTTTTATTCCAACCCCTACCGTCGGTCCTAATTTAATACAATTCACAAATACCACCAGTATAAGCATTATACCTGTCTTAAACATTAACAATCAGATTGCCACATGGCTTGGCCAAAGTCGGTTACAACAGTCGCATTATCTATTATCGAATTACCAAATTAATATCCAAATTACCCACCCTCCCTTATTTAATACCACCCACAAATATCACTAGTACAAGCGTCGTACCTGTCTTTGGTTGTTCATCTTTCGAACACCTGGGTGAGTCTTCTCACTTTGATGGACATGCATTCTGTCAGGGATAACTCGGGTTAAAGTGGGGGATTATTCACTTTGGTGGACATGCATTCTGTCAGGTATAACTCGGGTTAAAGTGGGGGATTATACCAATATGCGGGTAAACATCAGGTTAAAGTTAGAGATATTCCTATCAGAATCAATTTGGTTTTAAAAATTATTCTAGAATCAATAATTTCGAAGTTGAACGTTAAACCTCTCTAAAATATAGTTAAATAGCAAGCAATAACAGTTGTTGTATAAATTTGATTGGATTTAGAATAATAATATTGCATGTATGATATATTTAACTGTAATTTTTAATTATAATCATTATCACATAACTTTTTTATTTTTTAATTATAAATAAAAAAAATTAATCCAATCAATTTTCCACAATAAGCACTTAATTTCAGATTAGAAAGAATAATTCACAAAAAGTAATTCCGAATCATTTTGTATTAGAATTCGAATAATGATTCTAAAAAGGATATCTTCAATACATGCCGTGCGAATTGTAATATATTAATTTTATATAAAATGTTAGTTATAAGCCAAATACAGGATTTTAATTCTGAATAAATAGGGTAGGATATTCAGATTTATCCCTGTGGATGGGAAAACCAAGGGGGTTTCATGCTTCCCGAATATTCTAATATTTCCTAAACAAGCTAAACAAGCCACTCACCGTGCGTGGTCCAGCGCTTGTGCGATCCTGAGGTACGAATTTGATGATTTCTCGGTGATTCGAAGCAGCGCAGCCCACATCTCCTTGTGTTCCATCAACACACCTTCCGTCACCTTGCGTAGTTCGCGCTCCTGCGCACCTTGCGACTTTAACTCTTCCTTTTCTTCTTGGCACTGTGGGAGGGTGGGTGGGTGAATTTGGGAGTAGGGGGTGTGGGAGGAAGGGTGAATTTGGGAGTTGGGGGTGTGGGAGGGAGAGTGAATTTGGGAGTTGGGGGTGGGGGAGGGTGGGTGAACAAGTGAGTAGGGGATGTTGAATAGGGGGTGTGAGTGAAAAAGTGGGTAAATAAGGGTTTGAATAGGGTGTGACACTGCGGGAGTTGGGCATGGGGGAAAATAATAGTGTAGGTCGGTAAATACGGATAGGTGGCTGAATATTTTGGATAGGTGGGGGTGAACAGAGGGTTTATTTTTTATCTCAGTCGCTTAGTTGTCACAGTGTGGGGTGTTAATCCCAAGTCGTGTGTCATATATGATATACCTAGGACAGGGGTAAGCAACCTACTGCTCTGGAGGACATATCATAAAATAATAGACCTAGAAGACAAACTAAAGATTACCACATAGATACCTCTTTTAACTTGTTGTGCAGTTGTAATAGCTTTGCGTTTAATGAGTCTGCGTACGCTGATTCTATCCTGTCCAAATGTATAGGTGCCCCACTACTCAATCGAGCGATGCATGATACCATGCGTCTGCGTGGTCCAAATAACCTGGGGGGGAAGGGGAAATTACGTTAGAATGGGATATTTATGTTTATTTTTGTGAATTAAAAATACTAGGGGGTTCAACACACGGGCTATCGTCAGATCATCTTGCGGCCACCGTTGTTCTTTAGCAAATATTACCTAAATTTAGTGGATTAATGGGTTGAATTAAAACTTAAGAAACATGCGAACCATAGACAATAAATTGCAATAGCATGTGAGCGAGAAAATCAGAAGACAACACTTGTAAAAAATCTCCATTTTGAACTTGCGAGATAATCTGACAATAAAATCTAAGGATTGTGCAATAACGGCCATCACGTTCTCTCATTCACAGGGATAAACACAAATAACCAACAAACAGTTGTATACAACCACTCCAAGCAAGCATACACGCAGCTACTCACGTGATTCCAATCTCTTTCAAATCATCTTCAGTTAAAGTAAGGAAAACCCGAAGATCGATGTCTTGTTTGTTGAATATGGGGAGGTGTTTCGAACAATCGATTTCGCTGAGTAAGGTTTCAAGGTCCTGGGGAATTCATGACTCGTGATTATTACGACACGAGAACAGGCAATGCAATAATATTTGACATTCAGGATAACACACAACCAACTAACCGGTACAGTTAGAAGATGGCAAATTGACAAGTTAGCAGCTAATTTTTATCCCACTATCTTTTAGATAACTGTCAGTTTCCAAACTAAAAACTAAAATTTGTGATCTTTTTTAAACAAAATTTTTACAAAAACATTTCAAAAAACAAACAATAAATTTTTAAAAACAATGCGAAACAAAATGAAGAAAAAAAAATTGTTTTTTTAATTTTCTAAAAACAAACAAAACAATATTCAAACGTGCAGACGTCACCTTGGGTCCTTCCCATGATGGTGGTCTGACCTCGTTATTTGCATGCGATGGGGGGTGGTCTTGCAAAACTGGGGACAACATGCGAACGGGGGTTATGGGGGAATGTTTATATCAGGGGGAAGGGTGGGGGTGTTGAGTGGGCATGTAGGGGATATTATTAACAAATAAAAAATGCTTAAATTAATAATGTCCATTTGCATTAATAATGTTCATTGTAATAATGTCCATCGCATTATCATCACCCTTGAGTGGGTGTTTGAGTGGGTGAGGTAAACGGAAAACATGCAAAAATGCTCAAAACAAACAAATTTACAAAAATGTCTTAAAACACAAAAAAGTTATATTAACAAATGAAAAATGCTTAAAATATATGAACAAATAAAACATGCTAACAATTATACAAACATATATAAATGCTCAAAATTTTACATGAACATGTGAGAAATGCTTTATGTATATAAAATAATAGGCTTTTGCACAAATAATATAAATACACACATTGTTCAATAAATATATATAACATAATAATACACTTATTTAGTGGCAGGATTGTAGGTGTGGTTGGTTTTGTATGGAGTAGGGTGTGGCTGTAGTAACTGGGTGGAATTAACCTCTATAGCTCCAGCAACGTCATTTTATAATTAGATTCTGTGATTGTTTTGGTGTTTGAATCATATACAACACACTACTATAGCTTAGTTAATGGACAGTGAGCGCGAGGAAATCTAATGATTGTGAAACATGCTTAAAAGATCAAATAATTCTAGGAAATACCCTCTCTTTCAGTCAGTTTATAAAGTCATTTTTTTAAACTTTGCACAAATTTTTTTTTTGGGTCTGTATTTGACTGAAATTTTCCACAAAACACTGCTGTCTGTTTCTAGGACTAGGTGGTGATGTTAATTGTATTATACATATCTCTTTGCTTACTAAATATGTTTGCTGTTGGGTAGTGTGGCTAAATGGGTAATACCAATTTCTAATTAAATATAATAAACCAAATTGATAACCAGCCATTAGAGTATCGAAATTTAGTTCCGTTAATAATAAAATAATGTTTCTTACACCTATAACATCGAGTCAAAGGGTGACTTACAATGGGGTACTGTTGCATGGGGGTGGGGCTTTCCGTCAGATCCTAACCCTGTCATCTGAGCAAATGCTTTTGGCCCCGCGTGGATACTTGGCCCTGATTGGCCACATTTGTCGTCTTTAGGGGTTTTCCCGTTTTTATGGTTCGAGTAACCTTAAAAATAAATTCGAAAATCAACAAAATAGTTAAAACGGCAAAAAATCAATGAATATCAACAAAAATAAGTTAAAAAATCAACAAATTGGTTAAAAAGTCAATAAATTAATGTCTAGATATGGTTTTTACATTTTACTTAACCCATTAATCCACTGGTTTCAAGCAATGTCCACTAAGTTCTTTGCCCAAGGATACATTCAACTTACGATTGAATGTTTTTTGTTGTTTTTGTATATGATTGAAATGTTAATTTAATTTAGTAGAACCCATTAATCCAGTTTTAGTGATATTTGTTAAATGCCGTATCCAAGGACACAACAGACCAGCAAACAGCCTGTTACATTCCCACAAGCTAAAGCTAAAAGTCCAAACTGTTAAAGATTCTTTAATTATTCCATTTCCAGTTACCACTTTAGAATAATTAAATATCAGGTCATTTAAAAGAAACTGTCAAATATTAACTAAATCGTTAACCTTGGAAGGGCCAAAGAATGGAAAACTTAATATTTACGAGTTCCATACCCCATACCAAGGCTAAATTCTAATTATTACGCAATGTATAATTAATTTATAACTGGTAAAGTAAACGCATTTTCACCTAGTAACCTTGTGCCCACAGTCGAGTTGTCAAGGCTATTAAAACGATACTTAACATTTTATTTATTATTTATTTGATCAGCCCATTTTGACAATGAATGGCATTTTGTTCTGGTTGGTTAGAGTGATAAGCCTCAGTTAATGTGTGAGGAAACATAACCACAATCATGTATTGAGAATTGGTTAACATGAATCTAGAAAATCCTAGTACATTCTTGAATTTTAAACCCCATTAACTGTATAGCAAATAGAATGATAAACCAAATTGTTTAGTTTTCTTCTTATATTTCCGTCTACTTATCTACTTATTTTGTTTTTTCTAAATATTGTTTACTTATGTGATTTTATTAAGTAGAATAAAGACACTGAAGATACCTAGAGTATGTGAAAAAGATTGTCAATAAAGGTGATTTGGTTTGTTGGTCTGTTTGCTATAATCTATCCACAAAGTCCTATTTGATTGCAGATGAAATTGCTCTTTTTAATGTTTTACTTAAGTTTTTTTTTTATCAAAAAACAAAACACAAATGTCCAATCCAACATAACAGTGGGCTATAGGAATACAACATGTCCCTTTACGTCAGAGACGCAAGAATTCTGGAATTTTCTTCGTTATTTACTCAAAATTCAAGGTCAATTTGTTCTAGTCGGGTCATAATCGGTTACTCCAAGGTTACGTATACAAGACAAGAGGCAGACATTGAATTTGGAATGTTGAACCCAGATATACTTAACCATGGAAGGTGTCAGTGTACTGGGGTGGTTTTTCACAATAAATCGATAAAATATTTTTATTGTATATGGTATGTTGAACTATAACACGAAGGTGGGGAAAGGTGAAATCATTTTAAGGTGCAGTGTCATGTTAAAACATATGTTAGGTTATAAAGATTGATTTTAAGTAAAATCTTAATGTTAAATTCATTTTAGGCTGGATTACAGCTCACATTTGGGGTGCATTTAAAAAAAGATAAAATTAGCAAATCCCCTATCTTTATACCAAAACTAATGTTAAATATTTATAACAAATATAGATTTAGTTCCTTTGGTACTGTATCATAGCCAATTTGGTTTTGGTTGTTAAAGATGTTGCCTGAATGGATTAACTGATTTCTCTGGTCACAAACACCTGTTACTGCCGCGCCATCTTAAAAGACAAAAACCCACCAAAGTCTTTTTACACAGTATTAATGGTTGCCATTATAAACACAGTATCATAAATGGTTGCCATATTCATTAATTTTAAGCGTGCAGGACAAACAGAGATTGCATTGTAATGCAAAAAGTTTAACTTAATTGAATGGGTCATCTGTTTATGATGTTCACTAATAAAAAATAAGAAATTTCTCTTGTCAAAATTTTAGTTGTTTTTACAACTTAAAAAAATTGTGTGTTTATTTTTTATAGAAAGACACAATTTAAAACACCGTTTTTTTGGTTTTTTTTAAATTTTTTTATTGTTTTTTTTGGGTAATATAATATACTGTTTTTTCAAGCACTGTAAATGTTAATATTTCCCTCAAATATTGATCTAAAAATGAGCATTAGATTACTAACCTGGCAGATTTGTTTTGGGTCTTCTATATTTCTTGTGTTGTTCAATCATGCTAGCTATCTTCCTGTGATCGAACGCCAGCGCGAGAGTCCAAGCGTTTTCTCCTTGGTGGTTTACTCTGGCCACATCCACCCCCTGTTTACGAAGCAAACACGATAAAATAACCCAACAAGGTCAGTTGACACAAGTTGTAATGAGAAGGGGCACCGGACAATAGACTTCTTGTTTACTCTTCCTATTTACATTGCGGTCGAAAGAATGGAAACGCTGAGATATAAAATCGGGGGGATTACAAAGCCACGAAAGTAGCGGGAATCACGTACTTTTTGTAAAAGTTGCTGGACGATAATCTCGTGGCCTGATGCAGCAGCCTCCATCAATGGTGTGAGGCCCTGGCTTGGCTCCCTGGAATAAATGGCATTGTAGAAGTGGTTTCAGTGCCTTATATATGTTTATAAATATGTTTTGAACAAATTTAGGCCAAAAAATCGTTACTTTTGTATATATAGAGAAATTTACTTTAGTATATCGCTTATAATTAGAAATAAGAAATGAACACATATTTGGTTAAATCACTAGCTTGTTGGTTGTGTACTTTGACAATACATTTTGTAATTGTTGCCTGGAACAAGTAGATAAATGACACCGACGAACAGCTGGCTTCGATCAAACAACCTTCCTGCTAATGGCCACCCAACTAACCGACCAAGTTATGCGGAAAAACTGGGGCTATAACCCTTTCTGTTGTCCCACAAATGAAATTAACATGGGAAGGCATGGTATAAAGCTCATTTTTCTGATCAGTCATTGGAATCTAGATGTAAGCATACCCCATCAGCCCCATGTACCTGCTTTCCAGTATACAGCACCCACAATATGGGTCCATGGATTGCATGTATTGATTAACATGGAAGGTATGTAAACATGAAGGGATATACACTCACATGACTTCGCAATTGGCTCCACATTTGATAAGAAACTCGGTGGTTTGTTGGTGCCCAGCGCTTGCTGAATGAAACAGAGCTGACCACCCTCTCTTATCCACTGCATTGATATCTCCACCTTGCTGTTGGAATAATTTACATTTATATGCCGACTTGCGGGCAAAAAATCCCCACCCAGGTATAAAAAACCCAACAAATTTTGCGCGTTTTGGTTTTATTTATTCGCTATTGAAAGCTTAGAGATAATTTTTTATGTGGGAAATTGGGTAATTTTTAATCTTTTACATGGGAAACGGAGTAATTTTTTACAAGTGTGATAGGATAATGCAACTTTAGCCTGCAATTTTACCCTTTAAATTTCACCCCTGGTACTTTAATGTAAACTAAAATTTGGCTAAAAATAACATATTGATTTACATTGACAATTATTCATTATACTTCAAAAATGTATATTTTAAATGATCACTTTTGCGCCTTCTTTAATGTGAATTAAAATTTGGCTTTAATTAAAAATATAATTGAACTTGTTGATTTAAACTGACAATCCAACAATATAACCATACCAACATGTATATTTTTACCAAAAGATTAACATTTGCTCCCCTGACATCCTTAATGTGAACCAAAATTTTTCTTAAAAATTATTTGAACAAAACAATTTAAACACCCGATCCAATGTTATAACCATACAACATGCATTGTTTACCAAATGATTAACTTTTGTACACCTGGTAAAACAAGTTTTTTTTGGCAACATTACTGTTTTTACCTTTTTTCCACTTTTAAACTAGGACTTTTATTCAACAGTTAAAGAAAAGGGTTTAAAGACTTACTTGAATCAATACGTGTATGCAGTGATCGTTTCCACACATAGAAGCAAGAATAATGGAGGAATAGCCTTGTGGGGTGCGCTGGTTTGGATCAGCTGTTGCATCCAGAAGACATTGTACTGTGCTCTCATGGCCCATGTATGATGCATACATCAGGGGGGACCAACCCATACTGTTTACTACACTCGGTCGTGCGGTTTTGCTGTAATGGGGTTGGATATTTTGCTGGTGTCTCGTTTAATATTAGTTGTTGGGGTTTATGATGGCGGTAGTCTTTTTAATATCCAGCAAATCTGCCTCGACTATATTTCGCTCTCTTATTTGGGTTTAACTTAATCACAGTTCAGCTAAGTCTACTCGAAGCTCTCTTACTCAGGTTTAACTTAGGTAAATATTCAACACCCATAAGTGTAATGAGATTGAATATTTACTCTTTCAGGGGTGGGAAAACACATGGGTCATGAGAAGGAAAACAAAGGATGTTAAAATATGGGTGACTGTTTTTATTTGATAACAAAAGGATGTGTCCTTTCACTAGTTTTACTGTGATGAAGTTGGTACGATACGGGTGATCGCCTTTTGAAATGGAAGGTTTTGTCCTTGGGCAATCTACTAGTTTTACTACGATGAGGCAGGAAATTTATTTTATCAGGGGTGGGAAAACACAGGGGTAAAAAGTTGAAAAATGCAGGGGGTTAAAATATGGGTAAATGTCTTTGTTTGAATATAAAAGGTTGAGTCCTTGGACAACCTACTCTCATATAATATTGATGCTTTTTCCAGGGTGGAAAAAGCAGTGGTTAAAATATGGATGATTGAAAAAGCCCACATAATATTTTAAAGGATTTAACTGTATAGCTAGCATATGGTTTTGATCCCACAACCTTTCAGCTAACTTCTCAGTCACAATACTAGGAGTTAACTAGTTTGACTACATGCCAATCCATGAACTACCCACCATACCTTGCTAATAAATCTTGAACGATCTCGGTTTCCCCCAAAGATGCTGCGGTGAATATATCAAGTGGAATGGGATCAAATTCTTCGCTTTCATAACTAAACGTTCCATCTACGTTGGAATATTTGATAATTTAAAACTGTAATTGTTATAAAACATACTTCATGGAGCTTTTATTGGGTGGATAGCTTTTAAAGTCTCAGGAGTTTTTCTAAGAAATTTTACACTAAAATGTAATCTTAAAAAACAGATAAAAACATATCAATCTTTTTTGGGGTCATTTTTAAATAAAAAATAAAATTAGTTTTTAACTTTTTTTGTACCTTTTCAGTAAAAAACAAAACAAAAAAACTATAAAATAAATTTCTACCTGGTACCTCTAATTACTACAGGATTGCTTGGAGCGCTTGGGGGTAGGGTTCCAAGCACCCCAAATGATACTGTAGTAATTAAAGGCACCCGTTTGTACATATTTCAAATTTTAAAATACTTATTTATTCGAATGTAGTTATAAAAAACTCTCAATATGATAAGTTTTGGGCATTGGCTTTCTATGTTTTTGCTCATACAATCATACGAAACAATGTCCTAAATGCCAAAATGTAACTTTTTAATGTGCTACTAGGACTCATATATTGTTTCAAATTTGGTCAAAGTGTCAAAAGCGTAGGATATATTTTATTATACCATTAAATAGACAACATATTAATATTATATAATTGTTATATATATTGTTATACCATTAAGTAGAAAACATTAATATTATATAATTGTTATATATATCTTGTTATACAATTAGGTAGACAACATATTATACACATACCACCATTTGCAGACTGGATGATAATAAATGCAGATTATAAAATATTACCTTTATTTTGCGTCAAGCCCTTCCACATTGACAAGCTGGCATCAAATATACCAGATTCGTCCAACTCAGACATAGCTCAGCGGAATTGTGAAAATGACCAAAAACCAAAAGTTTTACTTGTCTTACCAAAGTTTTTTACCAGATTAAATACTATTTGTTAATCTGTATAAAGTGAAAATTGTTACAATGTATAATACTAATGATTTCATCAACCTTTACTAGTGCGCTGGTAGATTAAAAATTAAGAAAAACTAAAAAAAAGTATTAATCTGTATAAAGCAAAAAAAGCTAAAGTCAGTATATAAGCATATAATAACTAAAAGTACTATATAAGCTCTTCAACATAAAAATGGTATTTATAATGGAAAACGAACAATTAATGTATGATAGGTGTCACCAAGTAAATAAATTCATTTTTGCATATATTGGCCATGCAATAATTCCATTCCACAATTATTGGCAATTAGCACTTACATAAAATGCAATCTTACTAGCTCAGGTACACACACTAATTTCAATTATGTCTAAAAAATAAATACATAGCCTACTTGGTTAAACCGCTAGCTAGTCTGTTGTGTCTTTGAGCAATGCAATTTGTGGATGTTGACTGAACCCAGTGGATTAAGGACGCAACTGTCTAAACCAGTGGCCGGTGTGTTTATATATATAATGTTAATGACACCAGATATTCAAATCTGCTTGGACTAGGAGACTTTTTAGAGATATTTAAATCTACTTCCTAGAAAACAACTTGATAAAACAGTATTGATAGTCAGGATAAGGATTTAAGTGATATGATCAGGGCTATGATTCACTGGAAATTTTACCAAGCGAAAGTTTATACCGCTAGTCAAATTCATGTGTAGTTAGGACGTCATAATTAAAACAGATTCATGGGTTAATTGTCAAAATCTTGTACCATTCGCTACGAAAAATATGACTAATGCCTTAGTTTATAGGACAAGTATCCAATAAACCTTTAGTTATACTACAATGTATGAATATTAAAAACAATTCATTTTTAGTGATATCAATAATATAAATCATTAAAAGTTCTGTAATGATATTTATAAAGAAAACTATAGCAAGCTTATATGGGTGTTTTTTGCTTAAGAAGCGGTAATACAATTTAGATATACTTTTCGCTTAAAAAGAACGGTAATTTTATTATTTATAGCTTATAAAGCGGTAACACAAGTTAAATATGTTTTGCGCTTAAAAACAATAATACTATTAAAAGTATTTATCAGTTAAAAGCCGTAATACAATTAAGATGTATTTATCGCTTAAAAAAGGTAGGCCTAATACAATTTAGATATGTTTTTTTGCTTGAAAAAACAGTAATATTATTTAGGAGTATTTATCACTTAAAAAGCGGTAATCATATTTGGAAGTGCTTTTCGCTTAAAAACAGTAATATTATTTAGGAGTATTTATCACTGAAAAAGCGGTAATCATATTTAGAAGTGTTTTTCGCTTAAAAACAGTAATATTATTTAGGAGTATTTATCACTGAAAAAGCGGTAATCATATTTAGAAGTGTTTTTCGCTTAAAAACAGTAATCTTATTTAGGAGTATTTATCACTGAAAAAGCGGTAATCATATTTAGAAGTGCTTTTCGCTTAAATTACATAGCGGTTATACTTGTGTTATCGAATCGGTGGTTTTCGTGGCAGGATGTTCACCGCTTTTATATTAAGAATTGCTCGTAAACCTAAAGAGCTGGCTACCTCCCGATAATAACAAGCAAAATGCAGACATTATTTTGCCAGAAGTGTGAAGCCAGCAGTTATTTAATATTGCTTTCTATTCTGCTTTCAATATGTCTATTTGCCATGTTTTTTTAATTCATGGGTTGATTTGATTTCAGGAATTATTAGTTTGTTTACCTTGATTATTAAAATGTATTTGTTTGGTTTCATATTCCAGATTTTTAAGTTTTAAGTGAAAATTTATGCTAAATAAATTCAAAGAAAACATTAAAAGGATTATAAGAAAACATTATAATTAAAATAAAACATTATATTAAATTGAAAGAAAATATTATTTCTAAAAAAATGCAAGGATGCAAGGATAAAATAAAAAAACTGCAAGTAAAAATATATCATTGCCATTTTGCACATTGCTATGTCTACCAGAAAATATTTAAGTGAAAACTGGTGATTTTAAAAATCTAATTCACAGCAGCCGTTACACTAATTTGACACCGTATCATTACAAATATCTTTCTCTGCACATTTCCTGTATCGAAGGAAGCTGTTACTCAATGTAAGCAATCACTTAACAATAACAAATGGAACAGCACAAGCACGAGAGCATTTACATTAAATTAACTTATCGTTATCTTAGAAAAATGCAGAGAAAGTTGAGCATTTAAAGATAGTTAGCTGTAAGGGATAATGCTGTAAGTTAAATATTTTTTAATACTTTAGTAATTACCATAAAGGACAAAATTATAATGTTATTAGATTAAATTGAATGTTTGCATGTAAGGATTAAATTGTCATAGTTTACAGTACACATGATAATTTACAGTGTCTTACAACTCAAGGGTAAATAACCAACTGTTAAACCCTAATTGTGTACTTTTGATTAATATTTTTAAAATTTTTGATTGGATAAAATAAGGAAATTTATAAAAACATATTTACAACAATAAACAATATTACATTTGAAAATACACTTTGTTTTGCTTAAATAACGTTTCTGAAGACAACACACAAAACCTTGGTTAATACTAAAATGTGGAAATATGTAAAAACGAAAATTAAACACAAAATCAGCAAAATGTCCTGTAAAGCATGAGGCAACACTAAAAGGAGGGAAGAAGGGAAAGAGGAAAACTGCTCACTTAAATTTCGAAAGCTAATTTAAAAACTGCCCTAAATACTACTCTCAACCCCAGAACTGACCCTTAATTCCAACTCCATGTTTAAAACTAACTCTAATGTCACAATCTTCATTTTAATGCGCAGTTTCCCTCCTTTTAATTTTCTGCTAAAGCGGGGCCATAATGGGGAGTTGTGATTAGCGAAAATCTTTAAACTTTCTGAATAGAATTTTAATAAACATAAACTTCATATAATTACTGCATCTAAGATACTAAATGAATAGAATTTTAATAAACATAAACTTCATATGATTACTGCATCTAAGATACTAAGCATGCAAACTCATTGTCCCCGTAAATTGTTGTCAGGTACGATATATCAATTTAATTCATTTTATTGTTGGACTTTTATGCACCAATGTATGCAAATAGGAAGGGAAGGAACTTTAAATTTAATATGATATTTATACTTTAATAATATGAATTTAAAAATGCAAGCATTATCACACGAAATATCGGCAGATTACCTTACACTTAAGGACTAATTACTAAAGCTATTGCAATTTCGCCAATTTGTTGTGTAAATTTTAGTATAACCGATCATTTTTACTGGCTAAATGCAATGTCCGCTAAGTGCCTTGCTCAAGGACACAACTGACTAGCTAGCGACCAGTTTCGGTCAGACTGCAACCCTTTAACCGAAAGGTGATGCACTATTGTACTAACCCATCAAGCTATGCATTTGGTAATTTACTAAAACATGTTAAGTATAAATGTTTTAGTTAACATTCATGAAACTTTCCAAATTTAATATTTAGAAACGTTTATTAAAATTATCATGAACGGTCGTATTTTGTGCAAAATTTCTTCATGCTCTATAAGTTTTTAACAAAAACATTTACAGCTAGGCAATCACTTAACCACCTTCAAATCACATTATATTGTAGCATCTTGCTTCTATTCGTAAATGTTAAACAAAATAGACGAATTTGATTTCACTTTTCTTTGATTTCATGAGCTAGGTAATCACTTAACCACCTTTAAATCACATTATATTGTAGCATCTTGCTTCTATTCGTAAATGTTAAACAAAATAGACGAATTTGACTTCAGAAAGTACAATAACCTACCAACCCGTACTTACATTCTGTGTTCTTGAAAATGGAAATCGGAGAACAATTTACTTTCCGCTGGGTGGTGCTAATCATGGCTTCAACAGTCGTGGGTATGACCATGGGAATAACGATGGCGGTCGGATTATTTTATTCAAGTTGGCTTGCTTATTTCGACGCACCGGCAAGCTATATTTCGATCACTAGTAATTTCGCAATATGTGTCGCATGTTTTGGAGGTATGTGTATGTTTTAAACCAAGTGGAATAATGGATTCGACTAATCTAAAAGGATTGTGTTAATCATACACAACACACTGCAATAGCTCCGGTAACCCGACGGTGGGCGCGAGGTAATCTGAGGATTGTCGGTGTGTTAACCCTCTTGGTTTTCCCATTCACGGTAATAAACAATATCCTATCCTTTCTTATCCTAGGATGATAGAATAGGATATTCATGTTTTCCTAATGTGTGAATAAGTACGATTGTTTGATTAAGCGGTTTGTAAAACATTTTTCGGCAGCTAATTTATTGGGCATAAATGCAGCATTTTAACTGTCAGTTTCATCGTATGGTGCGTATCCAATTTATTGTTTAGCTGTTGCAGTGCGGTTTGGTAAATACCCTATCGGGAAACCCCCTTATTTCTCTGCACGTAAATTTAAAAGTGGATGCTTACCGTTATAATTATCATTGTGAAGACACAGTAGGAGTATAAACAATGGCAAACGTCAGATTACCTTGTGACGACGGCCAAGTTTCGACAGAATTATTTCTTGTACATGATCGATATACAGTGTTATTATTAATTGAGTCAGGAAAAAGTGAAAAGAGGAAAAGCGGGAAGGTGGGAAATACTAAAATGAAGATTAGGTCTTAAGAGTTAGTTTTAAGAATGTGGTTAGAGCTTATAGTTAAGGTTAGTTCCGGGGTTAAAATTAGTGTTTATGGTAGGGTTAACATTAGTTTGAATGATTTTAATGAGCAGTTTCCCTTCTTCTCGCTTTCTCTCCTCTTAGTGTTGCCCATTGAGTCATTTACTCCAGCACCATTTTAAAAAAGCTTAAGTAAGAACCTAAAAATATCTGAACTCTAGTCTTTTCAAAATATTTGTAAAGTTTTAAGTTAAAACTAGTCGCTGGATAGCTGGCTGTGATCTTGCGCAAGCCACAGACATCTTCTGAACACGGTCCCTCTATTTTGTACAGGTCTGCTAGGTCCGCTAGGTTTGCTAGGTTCGCTGGAGTTAGTTTTAAACATGGGGTTGGAGTTAGGGTTAGTTCTAGGGTTGAGACTAGTGTTTAAGGCAGGGTTTAAATTAGTGTTCAGGGCAGGGCACTGGACCTAGTGCTGGAACTAGCGGACCTGTACAAAATAAAGGGACCCTCTGAACCTCGTAGATTAATAAGTGGTACTGAAACAAAAGAAACGTCTTAATCATACATAACACCTGAAAATGGCTTTGGAACCCCGATGGGAAGCGTTAGTGTAGTACTACTTATGATGTAATTATTAGGTATGGCTGATGTCTGGCTGTGTATATCTTTAATAATTTAATTTAATATTCATTGAGCGGTATGACTGTTATTTTGCTGTGTTTTAGTTTATGAGTTGATACATTTTATGCCCCAGTATTAAATAATGGCAAATGAATCAAATCCCGACACAGGAAAATATGGCAAAATATACAGTCGTTAAAACATGTCATTAACAAAAAAGGTGTTTTTCTTTTTAACAATTAAAATTAGGACTGTTTTATGTTTTTCCAGCACCGGTGTACCGATATGTGATCCACAAATTAGGATTCCGTTGGGCATCATTCGCTGGAGGATTGATAATGTCGATCGGTTACAGTTTGAGTTACTTTGCTGAGTCCGTACTGGTCCTGTGCTTAACGTATGGAACGCTAGGAGGTGACATATTTTTCATTTTAATGCAATATTGACTTATAAGACATGATATTCGTGTTTATCCCCGTGAATGGGAAAACCAAGGGTGTTATCACTCGGGCAATTGTCAGGTCACCTCGCGTCCACTTTCGGGTTACTGGAGCTGTATTGCGTTTAATTCACACAATCCCTCAATTTGGTAGAATCCATTAATGCGCCGGATTCAGGCAATGTCCGTTAAGTGTCTTGCCCAAGGAAACAACCGACTAGCTAGCGAACAGTTTCGAACCTGCAACCCTTTAGCTGAAAGGCAACGCACTAATCCACAAGTAATCAGTTGGATCTAACTACCAACTTGCAAAAAACAACTTTAAAAACAACTGTACTATTACCTGTACCTTTACAAAAACTATACCATTGCCTGTACCTTTACAAAAACTATACTATTACCTGTACCTTTACAAAAACTATACTATTGCCTGTACCTTTATAAGTTATTAAAAATGGAATTTAACACTGAGGTATGTTTATACTTAACCAGCGCAATGCTCAATCTATCCACCAACATGTACAGGTATTGGGGCTGGTATTTGCAATTTAAGTGCATGTGGAATATTGAATGAGTATTTCCACAAGCAGAGGTCATTGGCTGAAGGATTTGTTGGATCTGCAGTATTCATGAGCATGTTCCTATTTTCGTTGTTGCAACATTACTTAATAGAACTGTACACTTGGAAGGTAAGAACCTTCTTTTCACCTTATATTGGACGCTTTATATGTTGGGTGGGGGTGGAGAAATAATCAGATAAATATCTGCATAGGATAATCCTCTTTGGTGCTTAATAGCAGGGCAATGTCGGATTAGTTTGTATTTACAGTGTTTTAGATGCGATAAAGACTGATTTGGATTTTTCTGAAACTAAAGTAACATTCTAATCATACCGAGTACACTTCAAAGCTTTGTTCACCCAACATTTGGCCAAGTTAATCTGACAATTGCTTATGTGTAATTTTCCTTGCATTTTTTTCATCAATACCTTTGCTGTGTTTTTTTTTGCTGTGGGAAACATGAATATCCTATCCTACTTGTTTTTCCATGAAACATGCATATTCTTTATACATTGGCCGTGTTAACCATTCTGCCTTACAACTTAGGATATATTTATGTTTATCCTTGTAAATGGGAAAACCAAGGGGGTTAACACACAGGCAATCATCAGATTACCTCGCACCCACCGTAGGGTTACACAAGCTATTGCAATGTGTTGTGTATGATTCAGATGTTCTTTCAAATTAGTAGAAACCATTAATCCACTGGGTTCAGGCAATGTTCGTTAAGTGTCTGCCCATGTTATGTCTTGCCCAAGGCCACAACCGACTAGCTAGCGACAAGTGTTAAACCTGCAACCATTCGGCTGAAAGGCGACGTCAGACTAATTGACGTAACATTTACAGGGTGCTATTCTTCTATGTGGTGCAATATGCCTTCACCTGTCTGTGGCTAGCTTGTTCTTTATCCCAGCTGCAGTAGTTAAGGACCACCCACTTAATCTATGGGGCGGACCACCTCACATATACATCGAAGATGGAAAAAATAATGAAATCTACACCCTGCACAATCACCACAATGTTGTGTCAACAGGTACAAAAGCATAGTTTAGTTTATTTAACTTATTTATTTTTGGTCCAAGTATTAAAAAGCATTATAGTCTTATCTCCGTGAGTGGGAAAATTAAGGGGTTAACACACAAGCAATAACCAGAATACATCGCGCCCACCGTCGGGTTACTGGAGCTATTGCAGTGTGTTGTGTATGATCCACATGTTCCATCAATTTAGTAGAACTCATTTATCCGCTTGATTAGGGCGATATCTGCTAAGTGCATTGCCCAAGGTCACAACCTACTAGTTGGCGACTACTTTCGAACCTAAACAAACATAAAAAGTTTAATTAGTTAAAGCATCAGTTGGTAAGCATTAAGGTTGTGGGGTCGAAACTGATAGCTTTTGGGATGAAACATACACGCTTGGTATTCTACAACTATAGCGATTTTACAGTACCAGTAACGAAGACATGGAAAAGTCATTTCATTATATGGAAAGACCCAAAATTCCTATTTTTACTAACCGTGGATAGCTTTCATTGGATGGCACAAACCACACCTTACTTGTTTATGATGGACCGGGGAAGGTATGGATAAGATAATCATGTTTATCTCTGTGAAAAAATGGGTTAACACACAGGCAATTGTCAGATTATCTTGGATAGGATAGGTTATTAATGTTTAGCCCTATGAAAAAACAAATGGGTTAACACACGCAGTGTGTTGTGTATGATTCACACGTTTCTTCAATTTAGTAGAACCCATTAATCCGCTTGGTTCGGGCAATGTCCGTAAAGTGCCTTGCCCAAGAACGTAACTGACTAGCTAGCGACCAGTTTGGCATGTGCAACCTTTTGATTAAAAGGCGCTGGGTTTCGGCGTTAAGTGCCTGTCCTGACCTATGACTACTGGTTTGTGTCTTTAGAACACGCTAGGTGGAAATTTCCTGACCCCATTGGATTAAGGGGTTCTACAAAAATCTGAAAATTGCCTGTCTAATACCCCCTGCGTTTATCACACAAAGCACCCCAAATGCATATAATACTTATATTCCTGTGAATATCTCCCAGACTTGAAGGCATAGATGACTTGACTTCTAGTTGGTTGTCGTCATCTATTGGATTGGGTGGGATAGTCGGTCGTCCCCTGATTGGATCTATTTGCGATCATTTTAAAATTAACCCGATGTCAGCATTTTCTTTTCTTAATGTGAGTGTTTTGTTGGTGCCAGGTTAGTTGGAATGATTCATTCAATTGCACAGTGGTTCTTAACCTTTTTAACCCATTGACTTTTTCCAAGCTGACCTAAATATTTGCGGACTCAAGTCATGTATGATAAATAGAGTTTTCCACAATTTTTACCGAAAAAAATCATTATTTATTTATAATGAAGTATGCACTGACTTTTAGCAAAAGCAACCGTGTAAGAAGACTCATTCGGACCCTTCCATGGACCTAAAGATGGTTGTTGGATCAAAACTGGCCGCTAGCGAGTCGGTTGTGTTTTTAGACAAGGCACACTGTCTGCTATGTAAATTAAAAAGGTTACAATCGACTAACTAGTGGCCGGTTTTGAACCAACAAACCTTTCTGCTGTATGCATACAGCAGATGCTCTAACCCAGAGACGGCAACCTTCGACTCTTTAATCCTTCTGATACGGTTTTTATTTTATTAGCTACTGTAGCAAGCGCTTTTATAAGTATAATACCCATGCATAAGTGAAAACACTTGCGTCTTTATTTCACATAGTGGTATTTTTTATTTTTTGCATAAATATTATTCGTTTTGCGGCTCCAAGTAATTTTTATTTAGTGATAATATTGATAAAAATGGCTTTTTACTTTAAGTAGTCTGACTTGTTGGTCTGGTGGTTTAGTGTGACGCTTTATACACTACACACCACAATAGCTTTGATAACCAGACGGTGGACGCTAGGTAATCTGACGATTGCCCTTTATTAACACCTCTTGCATTTTTCTGTTCACAGGTATAAACATGAACATGAATATCCTATCTTGACGTTTGTCTGTGACGTAGCATCTCCTGACTTTTTCCATTCACGGGAATCAAAACATCAATATCGAATTCTTTAATCTGCAGATTGCTTCAGGGCTTCTTGCAATCATTAGCCCATGGTGGAACAGCACTGCGGGGCTTTTTACATTTGCGATTTCGTTCGGGTTCTTATCTGGTTCGTACTGCTTCATGAAGGCATCAACGCCTCGACTATTGGGTCCTAAGAAATTCGTGGAAGCAATGAGTTGGCTGTTGATGTTGGAGAGCTTATCAGTAACACTCGGCTCTCTGCTTGGAGGTAACATTGTGGTAGTCTAGTGGTTAGGTACATTGGTTTTGGGTAGAAAGGTGCATGGTTCGATCTTTACCTTAAGCACTTTGCATAAATTTTTGTTCTAAGGACAAAGTATTTAATTGTCATAGCAGCGATTGAATAGATTCCACTGAATAGGATGTTCAAGATTTATCCCTATATTGGTAAGGAAACGCAAGGGACGTTATCACACAAGCAATTGTCAGAATACTTCGCCCTACCGGAGCTATTGCGGGGTATGGTTCATGCTTTAAATGTTCTTTTAAATAAAATCCTTAATTCACTGGATTTAGGTGATATGCGTTAAACGCCTTGCCCAAGGATACAAGCTAGCGACCAGTTTCGATGCTAGAGCCTTTAAAAGTCGAAATACAAACCCACTCAGTCCAACCAAATAGCTTGGTGGTTTAATGCGTTGCCTCTTAGCCGAATGGTTACTGGTTCGAAACTGGTCGCTATATAGTCGGTTGTGTAAGCATAATAAACTAAACTTCATATTTACAGGAGCAATATATGACGCAACCCGGTCCTACGGTTGGAGTTTTCGAGTAGCCGGTTTATTTTTAGTGCTAACTGGAGCTTTATGTGTGGTCCGAACATTTGTTGTGCGGTGTAAAAGGCAGCGAAAACCGACGCTGTCAAATAAGTAATGATACTTTCAGGTAGTACATGGTTTAGTTGAATTTTTGGTCCTTTGTTATAGTAGTACCCACTGGTTAGTCTGGTGGTTTAGTGTGGTGCCTTTCAGTCGAAAGGTGGTAGGTTCGATACTGTCGCTAACTAGTCGGTTGTGTCCTTGGGTAAGGCACCTAACAGACATTGCCTTAACCCAGCGGATTAATGGGGTCTACCAAATTGAAGGAATGTCTTAATTATACAACACACCGCATAGGCCGTTAACCCGACGGTGGACGCGAGGTGATCTGACGATTCTCCGTGTGTTAACCCCCTTTGGTTTTTCCATGGATAAACATGAATATCCTACCCAATTGGTTTTTCCATAGATAAACATGAATATCCTATCCTAGTAAATATTTCCGTAAAAATTACTAATAAAAAAAGCAGGAAAACGGCAAAAGTACAGTAATTAAAACACATCAATATTATAATAATTATTTCCTTTTTGTTTAGATATAAAATGTTTTATCACCATGAATGGGGAATCGTCAGATCACCTCGCGCTCACCGTCGAGTTACCGAAGCTATTGCAGTGTGTTGTTTATGATTGATACGTTTCTTTAATTCAATAGAACCCTTTCAATTTTAGTAAGATCGCCAATCCATTAGGTTTCAGGCGATATCCGCTAAGTGCCTTGCCAAATAACACAATCGACTAGATATTACTTGGTTTAGTTCAATTATTTACTTCTCTGTTACGAAAAAAACTAACTAATTAATTAATTCCAGTTGATTGCAAGA